>JAECUM010047653.1:0-30604 GCA_016617855.1 Megalonaias nervosa
TTCCCGGTTTCTTCCTCCACCATTAATACTGGCCGCCATGTATAGCCTATCGTGTGCTGAAAAATGGCGTTAAGCCCAACAACAACAACAACAACAAGTTGCACTCGTACAATGTTCTATACACCACAAGTTGTACCACCATCTATACACCTCACAAGTGCCACTTCTACAACTGCTTATACACATCTCAAGTTACACTTGTCTAACTGTCTATGCACCTCTCAAGTTACACTTGTCCGTCTATACACCTCTCAAGTTACACTTGTCTAACTGTCTATGCACCTCAAGTTGCACTTGTACAACCATCTGTACACCTCAAAAGTTGGACTCGTACAACCGTCAGTGTAGTAGGATCATATATATTAGAATTTAATTTATGCATGTTTTAATTAGGAAGAATTATATATTTTATTAATTTATATAATTAATATTCATTGCTATCTGAAATAAAGTTACCAGTTGCAATTAATGTGTTGTTCTTAATTTGCACACATTTAACCAATTAGGCAACCTTGAACAAGGATTACCTTTTAAAGTTTTGATCACTCTGCGCAATGAGGCTATCCTGATTACTGTTCATTCTAATTTGCTCTAATTATAGGACAAGCAATAAGTAACTTTCCTTCTGGTCAGTTTACAACTTGTTTGTATAAACAAACAAGTATGAGCAGCATATTAGTGATTGACATTCAGTCCAACAGATTGTTTGTGAAGTGTGCTGGCAATAGGATTGCAGTAAGGTTAGTAGTTTTACTTTATTTATGATTATGTCAATATAATTTTCTTTTTAAAGTATAAATTTTTCTCATTTTTAGGTTGGCTATAAGCTGTTAGGGATGAAATGTATGATCACCATAACCAGCCACTTGTGATATTGTTTCTTCTTCAAATACGTTACCAAATCATAATACCCTAGTGGAACTACTACTACCTAGCAAATCCAGCCCTTCCACATACTACTTTTAGCTAAAGGAAGGTAAATGTTGTCTGCTGACGTATTTGGCGGTCGGGAAGAGTGATCTCCCCTTAGGTATAAGATTTGGCGGCAAAGCCTTAGAACGTGTCCGTTATTACTTCCGCTCGTGCGTTTCAGCACGCTTTCTCAAGTGAGACCTGGCAAGCCAGTTTTATCTTGGAAGCATACCATTTTCAGTTGGAGGATCATTTCACCTCAAAGGAAAGTATACTATATCTCTATTTCCGGCTTTTTCTCTCTTCCTTACATTGATAACGTTCTACCTTTCAGTTGCTAACACTTTGTCGTCTGTGCATAATTTTGAACTCTTCGTCACTTGCATGGGCGGCCGATACATCTTCACATGATAGGTTCGAGCTGCAATATTTTTATTCGTGCAAGTTGTAATGCCTTTCAAAACCTTGTAATATTTGGATAACTCCTTCATTTCTGGTACATACAGACTAGCGTTCTTTACCAAAACATTAACTACTGCCCTGACACCATGCTTCCACGATTTACTTGTATATGTAGTCTCTGAGCCTTTCTACAAGTAGTATTATCTTTATCCTGTAATTTATATTATACATAGACATGTATATCCTTTATTAGCTTGTCTGCGAATTTATTTATCTAGGCATTCTTAACGTCCAGACTTCACGCTTCAGTGATACTCGTCCATGCCGTCCTTGACCTTTCCGACAGATAGTATTGGCATTAATTCGTCTGATATCACCTTTTTCCAGGTAACCGTCATTTGGCTCACTCTGCGCCCTATCGGTATCCAAACAAGACAGGTAAATGCATATAGCCGTATATTTATTATCATTATATTCGCTGTAGGCTTCATTCCTTATTAGACTGTCTGTTATCATTTGCATGTCAACTTTAAGTTCTAGCTCTGCACCGACATTGAGTACAGATCGACAGGTGCATGGCCCCACATATTTATATGCTCTGCTCCTTTATACTTACAGGTTAGAGCTATGGGCAAAGCACAAACGTGTCCAACAAAAGACGACGACGTCATCAGTCTGCACAGTGACCTTTCTTCAGTACAAGATTTTCTGGCGGACAAGGGGGATCAGTCGACTCTTCACCCTTCAGCCATGAAGCGCCGGAAATCGACATGATCGGAGACTTTTCCTGCACCCAATTTACCGTCAACAGACTCAGCACTATTAGCGACTCCTATCGGCCTGTCTTCCTCAGCCTTCGACTCCATTTCTATTTCGGAACAGCGACTGTAAGAGGTTAACAAACAGCCAACCATTTCCTCTCGCTCTGCAGATACTCGGACAGATTACGTGAATCAAACATCCCGTAATTAGTCCAACCATTACGATTCAGGCGACACCCTCCCACGCAATGTTCTGTTTCCGTAGGCCATACTCTAGGGATCATGAGGAGCTAAATCAACCAATATTAAGGGCTCAATCACAAAACAGCCCGATCCCCAGTACGTCGAACCAGACATATGCCGACATGTGCAGGGATCAGTCCAACCATTATGCCACCTCGGAACACTTTTTCGGCACGATGCCAAGATTAGTTCCTCACACTTCAACAAACGTCACTTTGCAAATATCTCTACATTCTGCCACGATTAGAGACTCTTTCCTCGGTGACCGTCTCGAGGTCACAGTTTCAAATTCGGGGCGTTCTACGAGCTTCGTGAGCGGCAGACCTGTTCACTCTTCACCTGCTAAGTCCCAGGCGTCACGGTAATCCTCAGCTTCACTTGATGCCACCAAGGACGATGATGCTTGATTTCAGGAGATATCAGTTCTTTACTATACGATGTCACGTGGAGATTCAGCCTTTCGGGCCTTCATCGAGGAAGTTTTCCGCTTTTACCCCCGAAGTTCTGTCCTCCTCCTCCCACACCAGTAAATAACTGGACCAGAGTTTAAGCGTCTGTTGATCTTATGACAAAGATGGAGGAACCTAACTTCAAGTTACTTCCACAGTTAGGTTACGGACATTCTGAGTGTCTTTGACATCAATTGCAGGATCGCGGCATCAACAGACTTTTCTTTTCACAAAAGCGACTCCCCTCTAACTTCAGACTTCAGTTCTACCTTTGACATATGTCAGCCTTTCATTTGGAAACCCAGAGGTCGACCGCGATATCGCCACTTTGGAGATGACTAAACCACGCTCCATATGTTTGGCCTTTGGCGATATACAAAAGTTAGTGCGCAATATCGTAGCCGTGGGGTCTCTGTTGGACTTCGTCTTCATGGCTATCTTCCAACAGGCGAGACATGGCTATCTCCTCCCACTGCAAATATTACAGGACATGCATGCGAGTCCGTCTCAGGAATAGTCCGTATTTTAAATAGGTCCATCCACCAACACACCTTGGCCAATGCCGTCACTGCAGCTACCAATCTACAATTGGCCGAATGCGACTCGGTGATCTCTGCCTCCACTTTTCTGAAGAATGATCATCATAGGGCCAAGCTGCGGAAACAACCTTTAACCTCCAACCTTCTCTTTAACGGCAAGATTAAAGAAGTCCGCAAACAAGCCACCAAGGATAGCAACTTCTCTCTTCCGCAGCCACAGCGTCGTACAGATATACTACGGGGAATCATGACCGGGACCCGAGAGCCACACAAAGGACACAACCCTCTGGAAAACCGTCCTACCAAAGCTCCACCCAGCAAAAGTCACAACCCTCGAGGGTCCTATCGTTCGTCCCAATGTTGCTCCTCTCGATAGCCTCCTACCCTCAAAAAATAATGGAGTAAGGCTTCAATTCTTCGCGGCCGAATGGAACAAGATTTGTCACGACGATCCATGGACTCGACAAGTGATTTCCGATGGACTCTGCATAACTTTTTACACTCCTCCTCTGTCCAGAGTCCCAACATTTACAAACATCCCTTCAGACCCATTCAAAGCCACCATCTTTCAGCAGGAAATTAACAACCTTCCCCAGATAAGGGCTGTAGAACTCGTTCGAAACACTTTCTCCGGGGTTATATTCCAGACTTCTCTTGGTCCCGAAGGCAAACAGCACTCTTTGTCCGGTCATCCACCTCTGCGCCCTCAATCACTTCATTTATGCCCCATGGTTTGCAATGGAAACACCAAGGCGCATTTTGAATGTCATTCAGGAGGGAGACTTCGCCATCAGTCTGGACTTGAAAGACTCTTACATCCATGTCTCTATTCACCCGGTTTCCAGGAAGTTCCTGCTTCTCCTACAACAACATGGTATACCAATTCAGAGCACTCCCATTTGGGCTCAACATCAACCCATGGGTCTTCAGTCGTCTTCTGAACCGAATCAGGGCGCATGTCCGAACGGCAACATCAAGTTACCTGGAATATGTAACGCAAAATCAACAGGTGACTCCTATTTTACATCACGACATGATAACCTTTGTTACACTGCTTACCAGCCTGGGCTTTCTTGTCAACAAGGACAAAATTGAACTGGTACCTTGTCAGCAACTTTTTCACCTAAATATGGAGTTCAATGCACATGCAAACGTGTTTCGTCTTCCTCAGGATCGGGCATTGAAAATCCGCAATATTATGACTTCTTTACTTTCGAGGAAAACTCGATCCGCACGGGAATTCGTTCGCCTCCTGGGCTTACTCAACGCGGCAGCGGATCTCCTCGTCCTAGGTCCCCTTTTTATGCGCCCATTGCAAATGCTCCGTCTGTCACAATGGAGGCCTAAAGTTCCCACTGGACCAACCTCTCGCCATCTGCACACAACTGAGGTACCATCTGCAGCCTTGGGGCAACCTAACTTGGCTAACGGCAGCTATACCTCTGTATATACAGTTAAAATAGATATGATATATTAATCACCGCAATGACATTTTTTTACCAAAATAACTTTTCGGCACTTAGAATAAAGAAACAAAGTTATTCTTTGAATTTTGAAACGTTTCGTAAATGCGGCCAATATGGCCGACCTTTAACACTAATAAACAATAATGTGTATAAACTGACCAATGGCTTTTATTGATTTCTCATGCAAATCCTGTTTTCTTCGCATTATTTTTTCCAGCTATTATGTAAAGAGTTATTGATGAGTAACAAAATAGTAAATCATACTTTACTGTTATCATTGAATATTTATCTTGTGAGTAAAATCTCGAACAAGTAACCTAACTTATTTTCATTCTAAACCCAAGTTTTTAAAAATTCTGCCATTATTAACTAACATCAATATTTCCTTTGAGCACAGATTAAATCCATTGAAAGCTTGATTTCTGAATATAGATTTTATTATCTTAATGCATTTATTATATAACGACAGTTCCATCTACCCAAAGATCACAAAGTTATGTAAAGTTTGATTTATATTTTCTATTCTAGAATGGTATTAAATTCAGCAAATTGCAATGTTACAGTACAAGGGTTTTACTTATAGCGTCATTGATCAAGCATGTTTTGCTATTTCGATGGTCAGGTGATCAAACTATTATGGTATGCAATTAAATTTATTAAAGGCGTACTGATCGAGCTAATTATTAAACCAATGGCTGATTCAATAATGAGACAATTATAGCGGCATTTCTTCAAACACGGGTAATCTCCACACTTACATCATAATTCTCAAAATCTTTCAACAGAGATAACAATATTATTTTCGTTACTTTAGCATTTTCTTTACTATAATTAATGCGGAGTCCACCAGATCGGTAGAATATAGACGTATGATATTGTTGTAACATAAATCCTAAATCTGACAGGACCCCGATTTCACTTTTTAATTTATACGCGTTAATTACCACTGGATAAAAGGATAAAGATAAATTTTTACAGAAATCTTAAAAAAGGTATTTACATACTCAGACGTGTGTGTGTGTGTATATATATAGAGACAGACAGAGATATAGAGATTTGGGGGTGGGGGTTTACGCCATGGCTCAGCCGATGTGGGTATATGAGAAAGATGTCAGGAGAATACCAGTCGGTTGTTCTTACATGGGTTTTCCCAGGTTCTTCCTCTACCAAGTTATATTGGCCACCATATATAGCCCGTCTTGCGCTGCGTGGGCTCTGTTTTAACGACTTTATTCAGTATTAGTAATTGTATTATTTCTCTATAAAATAAAGACAACTATTTCAATTCTCCACAAAGCTGAACGAACTGCTTTGAAAATATTTCACTATTAAATTGGCAATGTAAGATAGTATTGCATGATTTCATTTGAGTTGTATACAGAACTCTACCATTATGTAATGTACAATCGGGGTTTTGTTTCCTTAAATACATTTTTGAACTGTTCATTGTATATAGAAAATAATAATATATTCAAAAGAACTGAATGTCACATTTCAATCTAAAACAAAACGGAATTATATTTCACACGATCTGAATCAGCCCGTAATCTGGTCCGAATCAGCTACAGTTCAAATCAGCCTGTACTACTTTGGTTACAGGGGATAGTTTCGTCAAATTTCTTAACTGAAGGCTATGATGTGACTTTTTCAGCTATTATTGTTTACTAATTAAAGATATGGATATATTTGTGAACTAGGTGTTTCGGGCTTGTGTTCTTCTTGAAACTGATGTGAGGCATAGTGAAATACCAGTAGTCGGCTAGGAAGGAGAACTAGCACCCTATAGCAGTAAACACTTGGGTTCAAGGCAAGGAGAATACCTCAAAAACGGCTTGGATGGCAATTATTTTTCAATCGCATCAGCCTGTTAGTACGCAACGTTTTGCAGAATTATCACAAAGGAAAGGGGCTTGTGTTTGCACTGTGAGCATCAAATGGTGTAAAAAAAATGACCTTCGTACATGAAAGATGCAGGTATAAATTTAGGGATGGTTTGCATAAACTTCTTGGCTATGAACTGCATTGACTTCTCTGGTCAAGTGAATAATATACTTATGCTTTGTTTTAATATAGCTATCCAAAAACATGAACCTTTTTGACTTGTGTATTTTAATTTTTGTGATTCTTTTATACTAGGCCGATGAATGCGGCATTAAATTAATGCATACAAACTGTCCCTTGCGCCCTTTTCAAGGTGGCCATTCTGAAACTGGTCCAAACTAGTCTGAGGTGGCAGGGGACAGTTTCGTAAACTGGCATTTCTTAATTAAAGATCTGGATATATTTGTGAATTAGGTGTTTCGGGCTTGTTTTGTCTTTGAAATTGGTGTAAGGCATGTACACCTTCCATAGTCACTGCATAGTATATAGCCAGTGAAATACTAATAGTCGGTTAGGAAGCAGAGCTAGCCACCCATCGCAGTAGACATGTGTTCAAGGCCAATCAGATTAAATTCAGATCTCTACTATCCTACGTGAAGATCTGACAGCGGCCCCGTAAGGGTGGTTCTGGAGACCCATGTTATTACTATAATTGCTAATTTGATCTGTCAGATGAAGCCTTATATTTTAGTGTTTGGGAGACTTAGCAGTATGACTAAAGCGCATAAACGCGTGCCGAATGATCTGATTCGCTTTCAAATTTCCGCAAGCTGCAATTCCATTGGCCAGGTCAAAGGTCACCAGAACATGACCCTTAAGCGGTCGCTGTCAGATTTTCACGTCGGTCAGTGGAGACTTGATTTTAATCAGACGGAGTTCAAGGCAAGTAGAATATCTCAAGAACTGTGTGGATCGCAACTATCTTCAATTGCATCAAGCTATTAAGTACACAATGTTTTTCAAAACTATTACCCAGGGAAAGGGCTTGCGTTTGCATTGTGAGCACAATATGATGTCAAAAATGGCATTCGGAAATGCATATATAAATTTGGGTTGGGTTGCATACACTTTAACTTTCATTGACTTTTCAGGTGAAGTAAATGATATTCTTGTGTTTTGCTTTATTAGTCCTATACCTATCCAAAATTATGGACCTGTTTGACCACACTCGTGTGTTTTACTTTTTATGAATTTTACATTAGGCAGGTGTATGCGCCATTAAGGTGGCAGGGGACAGTTTCGTAAATTGTCTTCTGTCAAATCTCTTAAGGCTATGGTGTGATTTATTAGCTATTATTGTGTAATAATTAAAGATATGGATATATTTGTGAATTTGATCTTTCCGGCTTGTGTTCTTGAAAATGATTTGAGGCATGTACATCTCACGTAGTCACTGCACAGTATCTAGCCAGTGAAATACCAATAGTCGGCTAGGAAGCAGAGCTAGCCACTTATAGCAGTAGACACGTTGGTTCAATGCCAGTAGAGCATCGCAAAAACTGCCAGAATGACAACTAGTATCTATGCATCAAGCTATTAAGTACAGTGTCATTCAAAATTATCACCCAGGGAAAAGGCTTGTGATTGCACTCGTGCTCTCAAAAATGGCCTTCGGACATGAAAAATGCATGCATAAATTTGTGGGTGAGGTCTATCAACATTTTATTATATGAATTTCCAATTACTTGTCAGGTCAAGTGAATGATATTCTTATGTTTTCCTTTATTATACCAATTCAAAAATATGGACCTCTTTGTATTTTATTTTTTTATGAATTTTTATATTAGGCAGGTGGATGCAACATTAATTTTGTGCATAAAAACTGTCCCTTGCACCCTCAGTTTGTGGATAAAAACTATCCCTTGCACCCAGAAAACCAAACGCGACAGGAGGACAACCTTGAAGGTCCAAAATGTACACTGGGCTACATCCCTTGTAACAAACTCTGCAATATACAAACATTTTCCTTGTAAGCTAACATGTTTCCAAGAATGCACAGCACTAAATGTCTATGCTGCCTTAAAACTCAATTATCATTAATCTGATAACTATTGCTAACAGAAGACCTGGACGAGCCTACTTCAAGTATTTTAACCCACACACAAATAGTGGATTAATCTGCCCACAGCTCGAGGAAACCTGATAGTTTAACACCGTGGATGCTAGGAGACGAATTGACAAGTCTACAGCAAGGCAGACATATATAACACTTATGCATTTGCTTCCGAGTAAGATAACTGGGCTTGACAGTATCCCTTTGGTGCCAAAGGTGACCTGTCCGTCACGGTTCCGCAGTTTGACAGGATCTGATATAGATGAAGCAACTGATTACGGGCTATTCATATATGACGTAACGAAATTTTGGCAGAATTTTTACACACACACACACACACAACCCGTCACATATACTTAGACCCCTCTCAAATATGACATCACAACGCTTCCCCCCCCCCCTTAATAAAATATTACAAAAATAAAATTTGTTTGAAACCACTTTGGCTAGAATAAACAACAATACAACACTGCGTTCTGAATTATTTAATACTTTTTAGTCCTCGAAACCTATAATAAAGAGAAAATTATTGATAGGAAAAAGACTAAAATCCAAGGAATAAAGTTGTAGATATCTCATGAATTTATCTCTAATGTCCTCTTCCTGCCATGGTGTGGCTATGTAGTTTACATTTTTTTTTTTTTTTTTTTCTGGTAGATTGAGCTGTTTTTGTGGCTGCACCTTTTGCAAAACCCTCCATGTCGAATATCGTCACACAAGTCGGACCCCACTTTGACGTCATATATGGAATGTCCCTTACTCATGACCGCCCAAAACTTGCTGCCTCCCCAATTACTCTCGCTTGAGAGCTAGGCAAATTTCCGAGTGAGTCTTCCATGATGACAGAAGAAGCCACTTTTTTCTATACCGCTCCTTCGCTTCTAATTACTACACACTATGTAGGTTGTATGAGTGCACAACCCAGCTGAGTTCTAAGATTAATAGTCTCTGTGGATTAAATTAATTCGGTAAGCTTACGCCCCTCACATAGAGCCCACTCGCTGCCGTAAGTTTCACTGTACATATGCTCGTGCAAGAACATAATCTGAAAATTTTTAAATATTGTATTTATAAATCTTTTACATTTATCAACTAAATAACTGAAGGCATACAGTTGAATAACGGTAATGCAACTGATGTTGACCGCTGAAAACTCTTCCCCCAAAACCAAGCGGTCTGACATTGCAGTAGCGTTCACTTTAAGTGGAACAACAAAATTATATCATTTTTGTATCTGACCAGGTAAAACGAAAATTGTGCAATAAATTTTCTCATTTTGAAAGAGATTTCAATTTAAGATCACTTTTTTGTCTATATGACCTCTGCTTATTGTGTTACGTATCGGCTCGTTTAAAGTAACAAAGAAAAGAGTGACGACAACAAGCTTTGTAAATTTTAACAAAAATAATTTATTTCCGTAGAAAACACGGTGAAAAGGTGACATTGTGAAATAGGACTTACGATTTGCGAAGAAAATCCCAAAATTTGTCCTAAAATTGTGAAAAACATACAAGTCCTGTAAATAAACAGTTCTAATTGAAGTAGTCTGAATCTCAATTCCGTTCCAAGATGGCGGATGATGACGTCAGACGAAGGTTTTACACAGTGTCCAGAATTTTCACTGAATCACAATTTTACTGCTCTGTTCCAATTTAGAATTAATTTCACTAAATGTCTTTGTCCCAAAGCCGGTTGTATAGTTCTCCAGGGAAAGTAATTATTTAAAAGATAGATGAAGTGCAGCTATCATCAGTAACAAAACATGGTGTTCTACAGTCGTTCTACAGACGTACGAACGAACGACTCTTTCCAGCACAAAAGAATACCTTCTTGTCAAGGTATTAGAAACTCCTATAAGATGTTAAAATATAACTCACTATTTCGCAGGTACCCGAGTATTTAAGGCGAACTAAAACGTCATTTCATGTACACGCACGAAGTACACTTGGCGATTTCGAAATCTCGCCATTGCAATACAGAAAGTCAACAAGTATTATTAGAAATGACCGTGGTCACACCCAATCATTTACATAGCTTTTGCCGACTGTTTACTTGAATCGACATGCAAAAATCGTGCTCACGCGAGTCACATTTACATTCTAAATAAACACGATGTTTCTATCAAAATGTCAGACCCTGCGAACATAATCATCATCATAATAAAAATTATAATGAAATAAAAATGAAATAGAATTCAAATTTCAACACGCATGTAATTAAACTACATGGTCGTAACAATTGATTACCATCATATATATACTTAACTATATTTGTTTAGTAGTTACCCAACAGAATGGTTTGCCCAGCTTATTTACAATAGGACATTTGGACAGTTCAGTAGGGCATTTGGACACATCAATAGGGCAATTGAACAGTTCAGTAGGGCATTTGGACACATCAATAGGGCATTTGAACAGTTCAGTGCTATTGAAAATAAATCCCTATTAAAGCACCTCAACATATGTTCGGTTCTAAACAGCTGTAAAAGCTGCTAATTTGGGATACTTCACCATGATCGATAAGCGCGAAGTGTGAGTGTTGATTTTGTTTTCACAAATGATGCTAATCTGGTATGAAATATTGCTTCCATGACTAAAAATAGATAAACGTTTAAGCTACATCTCAAAACCAGCTGAACAGGATTTGAACAAATTGACAGTAAGTATCATGAGGTTTGTACAAAAGGAAACAAATAATGATGCATCTCTGGAATCATATGTGACCACCATTACTTGAAAACAAAAGGAACAATAAAAACAAACAAAACAAATGATTTCGTCTCGAAAACCCAGTTGATAGAATTTGACCAGGAAATATCATAGCATGAAGGGCTTTCAAATTTTAACAAATGGTGTCAGTCCACAATCACATTGGGCCACTGTTACTAAAACAAAAATCTTTAAAAAATGACTACTCTAAAACTGATCAACAACATTAATCTGATCTAGTGTTACTAAAAGTCACTAAATCTTATACAAAATTATGCAGATTTACCAGCAAATATGGCCACCATAACCAAACTTAACAAAAAAGCTTTAACAGACTTAGAAAAAAATGCATGGCAGAACTTTACCAAATTTGGCAAAGCATCCCAGCATGAACTGCTTTCAATTTTTTTATATTTTTTTTTTTTACAAATAATGCTAATCTCTCGTCAAATATGATCATCTTTACTAAAAAAATAAAAACCTTTAAAATATTTCCTTGAAAACTGCAGACGGTATCCTGGCATTAAGCCATTTCGGTGTTGGACGGTATCCTGGCATTAAGCCATTTTGGTGTTGGACGGTATCCTGGCATTAAGCCATTTCGGTGTTGGACAAATGTTAACATTTCCATATTTAATGAATCCAAACTCCCATAAAACCGCACAAAACATCCAAAATTATGCTGATAAAATAAAATTTATTTACTTCCAAAATACAGAAACTTGGCACTGTGTCTCTTAACATGCCAGAACTCTTTACGTTTGCTTATCACTTGCTATATGCATTTTGCAGTTGCATTCTCCCTTCTAGCATTCCAGGCTTCCCAACAAGAATGAAAAGTTAGCTTTAAAAATTTAAGAAATTATTATAATAATAATAATGAAAAAAAAAAAAAATAATAATAATAATAATAATACTAACTGCATAACATGTATGAAGTTCATCGCTTATTAAATTATACATAAAAATGTTTTGGCTCAGTTTTGATGATGCACCAAATGAACATGCGACTGGCATTTGACCTAATGTATGCTGCTGATGTCATGCTAATTAACCAATCATAAAGCGTCTAGTTCAGTATGATCAGAATTAGAAAAATCAATTACTGAGGGGCCTGGGACAACCAAAGAGTAATGCAGAGCAACCATTTTTTAGCAATTGGAAAGCCCGTTCGGGGAACCGAAACAATATTAGAAAAAGATCACGTTAGCGACAAACATTTTATCATTAACTTATCTCTGGATACCAATAGCAGGGTGTCTGGATTGTCTCCATTTTTTTCCTCCACTGAGTGTTGATTTATTTCTGTACGTAGGAAGCCACGCCAGTCTGCACGGGTAGGATACTCATTATCTGATTAAGTAATCAGATTTCATACTGTTAGCCCCTCGACATGAAACCTTAATCAAAACAAGATTTGTGAATGTTCGTCTTTTGTCAACACCAACATATAGTAGCAGCATCTTTCGTCTTTGACTTAAACACATCGAATGCCTATGCTATCTTAGTACAATTTCCCAATAGTCAGTTGAAGAAATGGGAAATCACGATCGAGCATGTGACAGCCATTCTTGATGGCGCCTCATTGATTACATAAATGCAAATCGGGTAGCTGCTTTTTCTTTTCACAAAACAGGGATTATCAGAATTTTGAAGATTTACGAACTTATTTTGGCTCCCAAAAGCACGGTTTGCACTAAAGATGATCTCTCTTGTCCTTTTTAGTGACGTTTGCTCGTGAAAAATTGGTTAAATTTTCACATGTTCGACAATGGTATACGAGTCTTCTGTCTTCAAGGAGAAGTCACCAGTCTTCATGAGGATTGCTACTGTTTTCATTAAAAACCTCACATTTTTAATGAAGAATGTACGTTTTCATGAAAATGTCTCTTCATGCAAAAGTAGCATTGATGAGGATGGTCACCTTTTGAGAAGAAAGCTACATTCTTCATAAAATTGCATTGTTCTGCAAACAAGGTTTTTTTCTCATGATAGTTTTGCATGGACATGTAAAGTTAAATTTTTGTGAAGAGATTGATTTTCTTCAGCATTTTCAAGAAGATTACACTTTTTTCACGGAAAGTTCCTTTTTTATGAACAATTGCTTAGACAAGTGCTGTAAACATTTTCTTGCAACAAAATGCACCATTCATCCCGCGGTTTTTCACGATGGAAGCAACATTTTTCAGGTAATAAAGCATCTTACTGTTTCTGGGTATATTTAGGTTGGACTGTTAAAAGTTTCGCATTTTCAATGCAGTTTTCCTTTCGTGTATGAAATATGGGCAGCTTTCCGTTATCAATGAGAAGTTTTCATGATGCAATTAAACTGACATGTCAAACAGTCCAAAAATTTTTTAGTTAATGGCATGTATTTCCCTTTAATAAGATCAATAACTAATCATAAAATCTTCACTTGCTGCCCTGCAATAAAATGAAAAAACCAACGTCTAGAAATATGATTAGTTAATTATCCCGATATAAAATCCAGCATTTCTGTTAATATATTATGTTGGCAGGGTGCAAGTAAGTCTCACGACAATTGACAACACCTGAGTAGATAAAACAAAATGTTGGCCCCTGCGGTTATTAACTTTGCAGTTAAGTTACCAAGTCTGATTTTGTTTGGAAATTAGAACTCGTATATCCATCACCCAACATGCCGGAAACTATACATAAAATATAATTTCAAAAATGTTACCGAGTTAATGAAATTTAGCATAAATAATGTAACTTACAAAATGTAAGTTGGATTTTCAAATATCGCTTAATGCCATAAGCTTTGCAAATACTGGAGCATGGAGAGTCATGAAACAGTGCAACAGCAGACGCATGGGCCCCACTGACATCAGAAGCAATTAGCCGTAAAATCACATCTGAACAATCAATATAAACTTAGTTCTTAGATGCTATAGCTTTTTATTTAGTGTATATGGCCCTTATAAAACAGAAAGACAAACACAAAATAAACATTTTAATTAAATAAAAACAATTAGCACGCAGTTCTCGCCACCCTTGTCTAGTAAATAAAGTCTTAAAGAACTACAACAAAATGATCAAAAGATTCAAAACCCCAGTTAATTATTTTCTTAGGATGTTGTAGAATAATTGGGGAAAAAATGATAATGCTGACACTTATACTTTGTTGCAGTTGTGATAAAGCTATGATATAACTGAAACAACCAAAACAATAGATGAAAACGAAAACATAGGTGTGAGCGAACGTATCAGTAAATCTAGATGAATAGAAATAATCAAATTCTCCATCAGTTACTTTAGTGACATCAATGATAAATGATCAAGCTTTACCAAATGCTTTAAAAAGAAAACAATTAAATGACATGGAGCAAAAATTTACAATTAAAACAGATGCTTTCAAAATAGATAACGAAAATCTTACAACCAGGAGTAGAATTAATAGCCTCAAACTGAAACGGGATAAAATTTAAAAAATTCGAGATTTAAAAACTGAACTAAACACATGGGTATAAAGAGCATCGCATAAATATTGCAATTTATGAAATTTGAAGGCTGAGGGGTTATAAAATTAGCTAAATTAATTGGATTAATAAACTAGTACTGGAAGTATAGATGTGTTTTTTCTCATTATATCTGGACTTGACATTTACAAAATAAAGCCTGTACTTCATCAAGTTTCACTGAATGCAAGTTAGCAATCGTGCTTCTGTACAACTTTTATCAACTTAAAGATTAAAATTATAGGAATTATAAATTGTATTGAAATGATTGGATAATCATTTTTTTTTTGCTTATTAAAGCCCAGTAAAGAATCTTACGAGGATGAGACTAATCTAAAACTTTTAGTTTCGATGAACATGACACGCATTTGATCTGGAAAATAGCAAAATTATATTTTGCAGATTAAGAAAGTTTCCACTTCTGATAATGGTTTAATGCTATTAACATTTCGTGACAGGCAAAGGATAAAAAGTTTCTTACCTTTTAATAGCGTAACCATAGCAACAGTAGCAATATTAAATGAAGGTAATCGTTTCAGTTCTTTGTTCCAAATGATGCAAAACAATAAAAAGACACGATAACCTATTGAATAATTAATTAAAGACAAGAAGTTTAACAAAAAAACAAAAACAAAACAGCACAGCCTCTAGACTCTCTGAAAGAAAAACCGACAATGTTGGGGTCTAATGGCATGATTATGCCCGGTAGCTCTTTCATGTCGCTGGTTGTGAAGGTTAAACGAGTTACTCATCACGAAATCCCCTACCCTTGGTCAGATACTTAAGATATGGGAGGGTGACTTTTTAGGACAGGCGATAATCACTCAAAAGACTAAGACAAAAAATGAAACCTACACGAATAATATTCATTTATTTAGATATGACACTAATAATGTACACTCAAGCATTCCCACTAACACTGCCTTTCGTGATGATATAACATTATTAAATGAAATGAGAATAGAAACTGATTCATGTCCTGTTATTCAGCTCTCTTTTAATTGTACAGTTTACTCCAATTTGGCTGCATGAATTTACAGTTTCTTTTTTATCCATAAGTCTAAGTCTAAGTCGAGATATAGATTATATATATATATATATATATATATATGGATGATAACATTATTCACTATCCCAATTATTTGCTTCCCTGCTTATATATCGAATTTACCCTCCACCGGCCAGGACACTCTGTGGGGTCCTATGGAGATGTGCATTCCCACACTTCTAATTTACCCTTCACCGGCCAAAACGCTCGCCGAGGTCTGTGGAGTCCTGCAATTTGAATCGACCATTCACTGGCCAAAAGGCTTGGGGAGTACTGTGGGATTACACATCCCCTCCCATTGCCTACATGCGCCCTCCACTTCTATCTCTGACTGACGGACTGCTTTATATTCCGAAAATTTATTGATGTGTGTAAGACAGCTTGCTTTTCACGCAGCACGTGCATCTAGCAGGACACATGCTTTTACTTCAGATCGCAATATCAGCATAGCTCAGTGAGTATTACCTATGTTAACTCTTGGCAACATGTGGCAAAACTAATAAATCAGTTGAAAACAATTTGGGAAGAATACATATTAAAGGCAACCATTTCTTATGGTAGTGGTGATGTTTTAAGTTGAATTTTGACTGCATGTTATGACATTCAAAGGTTTATGAATTCCAGTTATTGTGAGAACAAGAAGAATAGAGCAAGAAATAATGAATTAAAAAATCTGCGAAAATTAAGATTAGTAGCGGCTAGCGCACAGAACGTTTACGAAGAATCTGATTAGTTTATTGCATACGGAAATAAAATTGGGAATACCATTTTGAGTTTCAGACACTGATAGATCATTATCCATTATATCCCTTTGTTATATATTAGGATTTCAAAGTTAGCATCATACTGGCACAATTATCTAATGTGCATCGTGAATAGGATAATATTTGCATTACTTAACAATTACTTCTAATATATAGCGTAGTTCTGTGAAGAAAAAGTGGATTAATGGAGTTGCCTTCTTATATTACTACACCACAAGTGAGATTCTTATATTACTATGTCACAAGTGAGATTCTTTTATTACTACGTCACAAGTGAGATTCTTATATTACTATGTCACAAGTGAGATTCTTTTATTACTATGTCACAAGTGAGATTCTTATATTACTACGTTACGAGAGAGAGTCTTATATTACTATGTCACAAGTGAGATTCTTATATTACTACATCACAATTGAGATTCTTATATTACTACGTCACAATTGAGATTCTTATATTACTACGTTACGAGAGAGAGTCTTATATTACTATGTCACAAGTGAGATTTTTATATTACTACGTCACAAGTGAGATTCTTATATTACTACGTTACGAGAGAGATTCTTTTATTAATATGTCACAAGTGAGATTCTTATATTGCTATGTCACAAGTGAGATTCTTATATTACTATGTCACAAGTGAGATTCTTATATTACTAGGTCACAAGTGAGATTCTTATATTACTATGTCACAAGTGAGATTCTTATATTTGTCACAAGTGAGATTCTTATATTACTACATCACAAGTGAGATTTTTATGTTACTATGTCACAAGTGAAATTCTTATATTACTACATCACAAGTGAGATTTTTATGTTACTATGTCACAAGTGAGATTCTTATATTACTACATCACAAGTGAAATTCTTATATTACTACATCACAAGTGAGATTCTTATTTTACTATGTCACATGTGAGATTCTTATATTACTACGTCACAATTGAGATTCTTATATTACTACGTTACGAGAGAGATTCTTATATTACTATGTCACAAGTGAGATTTTTATATTACTACGTCACAAGTGAGATTCTTATATTACTACATCACAAGTGAGATTCTTATATTACTACGTCACAAGTGAGATTCTTATATTACTACGTTACGAGAGAGAGTCTTATATTACTATGTCACATGTGAGATTCTTATATTACTACGTCACAAGTGAGATTCTTATATTACTACGTTACGAGAGAGATTCTTTTATTAATATGTCACATGTGAGATTCTTATATTACTATGTCACAAGTGAGATTCTTATATTACTATGTCACAAGTGAGATTCTTATATTACTAGGTCACAAGTGAGATTCTTATATTACTATGTCACAAGTGAGATTCTTATACTTGTCACAAGTGAGATTCTTATATTACTACATCACAAGTGAGATTTTTATGTTACTATGTCACAAGTGAAATTCTTATATTACTACATCACAAGTGAGATTTTTATGTTACTATGTCACAAGTGAGATTCTTATATTACTACATCACAAGTGAAATTCTTATATTACTACATCACAAGTGAGATTCTTATTTTACTATGTCACATGTGAGATTCTTATATTACTATGTCACAAGTGAGATTCTTATATTACTACATCACAAGAGAGATTCTTTTATTACTATGTCACAAGTGAGATTCTTATATTACTATGTCACAAGTGAGATTCTTATATTACTACATCACAAGAGAGATTCTTTTATTACTATGTCACATGTGAGATTCTTATATTACTATGTCACAAGTGAGATTCTTATATTACTACATCCCAAGAGAGATTCTTTTATTACTATGTCACAAGTGAGATTCTTATATTACTATGTCACAAGTGAGATTCTTATATTTGTCACAAGTGAGATTCTTATATTACTACATCACAAGTGAGATTTTTATGTTACTATGTCACAAGTGAGATTCTTATATTACTACATCACAAGTGAGATTCTTATATTACTATGTCACAATGAGATTCTTATATTACTATGTCACAAGTGAGATTCTTATATTACTATGTCACAAGTGAGATTCTTATATTACTATGTCACAAGTGAGATTCTTATATTTGTCACAAGTGAGATTCTTATATTACTACATCACAAGTGAGATTTTTATGTTACTATGTCACAAGTGAGATTCTTATATTTCTACATCACAAGTGAAATTCTTATATTACTACATCACAAGTGAGATTCTTATATTACTATGTCACAAGTGAGATTCTTATATTACTAGGTCACAAGTGAGATTCTTATATTACTATGTCACAAGTGAGATTCTTATATTTGTCACAAGTGAGATTCTTATATTACTACATCACAAGTGAGATTTTTATGTTACTATGTCACAAGTGAGATTCTTATATTACTACATCACAAGTGAAATTCTTATATTACTACATCACAAGTGAGATTCTTATTTTACTATGTCACATGTGAGATTCTTATATTACTATGTCACAAGTGAGATTCTTATATTACTATGTCACAAGTGAGATTCTTATATTACTACATCACAAGAGAGATTCTTATTTTACTATGTCACAAGTGAGATTCTTCTATTACTACATCACAAGCGAGAGGATTTATTGATGTTGCATACTGATATCGTACTTAATTTACCAGGAATTATTTTAAGGGGAGTCTTAGTGCTGTGTAAAAAAGACAGAGAAACTGCTCCAGAAAAAAAGTACTTTAATTCAGCAACATAAAAAATAATGATTATTTTTGAGGGATTTCCCAATATATTTTGTTCAATCATAAAAACACACCGAGATGAATAATGCTTGTGGTTATAACATTTATATGGTATACCGTTATTTATGAATTGATTTGAAAAGTAAACATGATATCATATTGCACGGAATGGAACATAAATTAGCCAAATGCTCTGTCAGGAATAAACCTGCAGGCAAACAGAAAAGTAAACAAATAGGTGAACAAAGTGTATTTATTTTTTGTCTGTTACTCAGGTAAATAATAAGCACAACCATCTATAAATCTAGAATATTATTTTTCAAATAACCATTTCAATTATTTGAAATGTATAATGTTGAACAGCGTCAAAGATGCAACAAGAACAGTACAATTGAGCAAGAGGGTATGAAAGCGTGTGTTATGTGTGACTTTAAAATAATTATAAGAGAAAGAATTAAACATAAGGATAAATCAAAACAACGTTTATTTGAAACTATATAAATCATAACATAACAGAATCGAACCTGGAGTACATTTTTAAAAAGATAACTATAAGATAAAAGACTATACATTGGTGTATGAGATACTAAACAAGTTCAAAGGAAATCAAACAGTAGAAAGAAGGTTAGTCTGATCCTTGAGGTATTTTTGTTATCTGGTTATTATATGCAAGTTATATACGGTGAACCAAACTACGATTTTTATTTTCTAGAGAAGATATATTCAGTCTTTGATTGAGGCACATATATGAAATTATTTAGTAAAAAAAAAGTCATCATAAACTAAACCACGACCAATTAATATGGAAGGAAAGCCTGAATGTATTGAAGCAGACACCATGATAGAGTATTGTTTAAATAATATTGTTTAAACATTATTGTTTAAATATATCCCTGTAGCTTTTTATGCAACTATTCAATAAGCTACACATTGTATTAAAACAACATAATAATATGACTGTATGTGTTTTTACAAATTGTGAAAAGACAAAGTTTGACCTACATATGAATCGATCGGTATATAAACAATCTGTATATTCTTTTTTGTTCTTATCTGCCAAGTATTTATTTGCAATAAGACGTAAAACAGGAAAAGGCTATTAAAAGATATGTGCAATAGATCATGGTGATAAATTAGAGAAATAGCTTGAATTATTTATCAATATTTACCAGACTAATTATTCTTTGTTTCAAATTGTTACGAGTCTATGCTCTAAAAATAAGTAACAGAAAAGAGTGAAAGACAACAAGCTTTGTAAAATTTAACAAAATAATTTATTTCCCTAGAATACAAAGTGAAAATGAGAAGAAAGAACTTATTGTATTGCGAGTTAAATCCCAAAATAATCCAAGAATTACATATGCAAGTCCTAATCATTTAAAGTCCTGAATAAAATTCAGTGTAAGTCCAGAATAAATCCAAAAACTGACGCCGATGATGTGTCTGTGGTAGCTTGTAAAGTGTTGAAGTCTCTTTTGTTGAATCACAGTAATGAATTACAGGATTGAATTCACTATAAATTCCAGTGAATGTCTCTATCCAAGAATTTTATCAGAGCACTTTTATATTTCCAGAGAAAATAATCACTTGAATTAAATAATTAGAAGAGATAAATTTTCCAGCCCAAAAACGAAATATTGGACACAACATATAATACAACTTAAAAGTGCTAGGTCTTAAAGCACAACTGAAAAATCCTCTCAGTTACAAGATTATATAGTTCTCTACTTGACCTCAGGTCACAATTAGCATTTTCTATAAAAAAACAAAAAAAAAAACCAAACAAAACATTACCTGCTAGAATGATCCTGATTTTTACAAAATAAAAACCATAACCTGGATTATGTAAAGTACACTCAGGAATTCCAAAACCTAGACCTAGACCCAAATAAACATATTTACTTCTAATAATAATAATTTTGATTTTAAACCCATACACACAGAGAATAATTTAGCTATGTAGTAGTTGTTTACACAGAATATATTTTTTTTAAAAAATCAATTCAGATCAAGCAGAAATGAACTCAGTTTTGGACAAGGTCAAATCCAACATACAATGTTACATTACAATAGCATGTAGTGAAATAAAAAAATTAAAATAAAACTAACAATCAAAGCAAAATAAATATACATAACAAAATAGATGATTCTGCTAATGTTGAGGACGCAAAAGAAAAAGAAGGCAACCAACCTAACCAAGATATCATTCAGTTGTAGAAATTACGGACTATTCCTAATCATGATGGGACAAAAATGCAATCCAGTCATACAAGGTCTTTGTGAGAAAGTTCGTTTTAAAGTGATCTTTTATATTAAGGACACAATGTCTATTTCAGAATGTAAACTGTGTACGAGGAAACCACATCATTGCATCTGGTAACGAGGAAACAAAATTAGCTGAAAAATTCAAGGAAATTTTTAAAAATACACAAAAAAAAGCACAAAAAAACAACTTTTAATGCTGTTGGAATATCCGCTTAGTTACAAGGTGATGGAGAACGGCCATAAGGTCGAACATAAGCATATGGAAGTGTGTCTATTTTGTCTTAATGCAACCTTATTTAATGTAATGTTATATATTTCATTATGGAATGATCTAATTAAGAGCATTTCTTAGTGGTTTAAAGTTTGGAAATCTATGCAGTCTTTATACATCAATACTTTTGGATCCTTTTTATTTACTGAGGTTTATTATTGTTACACACACGCACGCACACACGCACGCACTCAAGCAAATGAAAAACAAAAACGACTATCTGATGTCCAGTACAGCCGTCAAGATAGCCTTCTTGAACATCTTGTTGTCGCTACCCCTCCTGAAAGGAAAGTCATATAGACGTAGGGCTTTCGCCGAAAGATTTCTTTTGACGTCTAGTTAAATTCAGAATGCACAATGTGCACTAATCAACGTATATAGTCCCAACAGAGACAGTCCGTACGTTTCAACATAACTATTAGATGACATAGCTGAATTTAAGAAGGATGATATAATTACTGGAAGAGATTCCAGCATTAAGAGGTTAGTGTTAAGAATGGTTGGCCTGGTGTCAGGATAATGTGACTGGGTGGGACATCATGCTACATATCTACAGCATGATGCCCCAGTGTTAGACATTATTATTAACTGCCACACTGCAGACGTCGTAGCGATATGACTGAAAAATTGTTAAAGCTATGTTAAAAATCCAAATCACACACACACACACACACACACACACACACACACACACACACACAGATTCCAATTTAGATATTGAATCTTGTAGAGATACATATAATTTCCAAGCAATAAATATTCAAAGTCCAATATAGGCAGTTCCTGATCCACGTGCAGAGCATAACTTGATTGATATTTGGAAGGATTCAGTCTGGCACTCAGAGATATATTTCAAGAAAAGCCAGCTTAATTAAACATGATAGACTGCATTTTTGTTTTAAACCAGATATCGATTTTACATTTTCAAATGAATCTTGCACAGAAGCAGGATATAGAACCCGACCACTCCCTAGTAAGGATTAAGCTAACTTTGTCAAACAAAAAATGTGAGAAGAGCAACAAATGTTTGGAAATTAAATACTCTTATTGCTGGATCAAGAATTTGTTACTGCAGTCAGAAAGACAAATCGTTGCTGTAAAAATCAATACATTTGTCACGAACAGATTCTAAGTTGTGTTTTTGTATTTATTATCGATTATGTTTTGAGGCTATACTTTTGGAAATTATAGGGTAGATCCAGACCAGCTGGATAACAATCCTAATAAAGATACCGATCCTACCGCTTTAAAAAAAAGTTACCAGTTTTAGAGAAAAAAGAGCAATCAATGGTACTTCGAAGTAAAAAGCTAGAAGGTGTAAAGGTATGGCCACGATATATATATATATATATATATATATATAGTATATATATATATATATATATATATATATAGTATATATATATATATATATATATATATATATATATATATATATATATATATATATATATATATATCCGTAGCTTGGAAAATAATCATAAATTCATTATATGATTAAGATGACACCTAACTTAGCAAAACTCAAAGCTTAACTAGAAATCAAAATATTATTTATTTCGAAGAAAGACAATTATATTATCAAAATTTATACTTATATAAACGTGTTTGTCCAGTTAAACTTCAATCTTTTTCAAATTAGGCATATATTCTTAAATTGGAAAATACACCAAGAGAACTATTACAGGGACTTCTTTCTTTTTCAGAAGTAATCAAATAATTAAAGTCCAAGACAAGATGTATTTAGAATGGAATTATTATCTCAGTATTTATGACTTATATTGGTCATTTTTCAAAAAGCAATACCTTTTTCTTATATCTCCTCCGTATTATCCCTTTTATTTTTCTTATAATAATATTATCTCACGAATAACAGTAAAAGGGTAGTCTCTGTCTCCAAATCCGATATGTCGTGTTTTTTTCTTTTGATAACATTCCCTTCAATATATTGAGCCTAGAGACCTATTTATTTTTATTTCACTTGTTCTTTCACTTTGAACAATAGGAATGCATGCATAAAGTTGAAATGCACGTCATCACAATACTGGGTATGTGACGCCAGTTAAAAGATAAATTTTAAAACTAGTCTTGGGTTAGTTTTGAGCTACACTTTTAACACATTATTGACTATATTAAAAGAAAATGGAATCTAAGTGTCTTTCCAAAGAACACATGCGGCAGCCGACACATACTGGCTTTGGCAGGTATCGACCGCGCTACCCTTGGATTACGAGTACGAAAATATACCAGATGAGCTATCACGGCTTCGTAAAGATAAAGAAGTGTAAAAGAGACTTTCGGTTGGTAAAACCTTCCAAAGAAACATACGTATATAATATTCCAGTATATAATATAGAAGCTGAAGATATTCAAATCCAATAAAATACAAAGGTAAAATGTTGAACTTCTTTAAATGTGGTATCAACATTTCTTATACACATCACATTCAAAAAAGTCTAGGTTTTCTCTGGTGATACATCATCATAAGGTATCAATTTAATTCACCTACAACAGATTTGCATTAGTCAGGCGAATGTATCTAGTACGTGATAGGCATAATACCATCTCATCTCTGCGATTTTGTTCACATCTTTATCATCATTAGTCTTAACTTCCTCTTTTCAGAGATAATTATACAAACATAGGAAAATGTAAGAGAGAACAAATGCATTAGTTATATATAATTAACGTAGATGAACATGAGAGAAGTCTCATAGAAGCGCAACTTCCCTTCTGGAATTCTCATGCGAGAGCGCTTTTTTTATTGTAAAGTAAGGCGTACTTGTGCGAAACCTAATACTTAATTACTGTGTACATCAGCATTAATTTTGTACAATATGTAAATTTTATATGTTATGTCATAAATAGCTTACAAGAAGATACAACTACTTTTTTTTGCGATAGCGTGTCTCCCAAATCTTGATAATTTGAAAATGAATCTTATTAGTAAGAAAAGAATGCATGTAATACAGATGCAGAGAACATTAAAGGAGACGTGAAATTACTGATCATAATTCAAAACCAACGGTTCACTCATAACTGCAATTTAGTTCTTTTACTAAGTAGGCCTAGTTGTTTTAATTGTCTTGATACTCCACCTCTTCGAAAGTTGAGATTAAACTGTTTCTAGTATTATCAATTTTTGTACAAAACATGTAATCACCATGTAGTATATCAATACATTTGCTTGTATGTTTTGTCAGTTTTTGTCCACACATCACGGCAATATCACATTCTAATAGATCAAGTAAAGTACTGACACATAATGCAGAGGACATAATTCGCCTGACGTTCCAATTAAGAATGTTGAGACTATTGTTATGAATGAGTAGATATATAAATCAGTAATATTGCACCAGTCATTGGTGACATTTGAACTAACATATTCTCTATACAGTAAATAATGCATGTACAATAATCAAAACTGCTTCGTAAACATAAAAAAATTATAAAAGATACTACAGGAGCGTAAGACCTTCCAAAGAAATGTACGCATATAATATTAAAATATATAATAAACAAGCTGAAGATGCTAAAATTCAATAAAATAAAAAGGTAAAAACTGGACTTCTTCAAAATGCATTATCTACATTTTTTTATGTACGCTGCATTCAAAAGTCCAAGATGATATCTGGTGGTACATCATCACAAGGTGTCGTAATTGAATTCATGCTGATCGAGGTTTACACTACTAGAGATATGCATTAGGCACGTGTGTGTTTCCTATACGTGACTGGCACAAGACCGTCTCATCTCTGCAATTTTGTTCTGCATAACACTTCCTAGTGATAAGTTTGATATTCTGAAACTTTGTTGTGGATTGTTCATTCTATGTTTTGCTCAGTATATCTAGAACATGCCAATTTATATAATATCTAATCTTCGATTCATCAGCAGGTTACTGCAGCGCAGCTTTGGCTGCTTTGTTTATTCTTTCTTTACCCGTAATATCATTGTGGCTAGGTAGGTAACAGTATATATTATTTGTTTTCCAGATTCTACGGGCAAAATATGGTTTATATAATCTAGTTTATTAACGATTTGTAAAATCAAGGTTTTTCAAGGCTTTCAGTGCGGAATGCAAATCTCTGAAAAACTGTTGGAATTTTTTGCTTGCGAGATTTCGATGTGGTTCAAAGATATGAGCGTAATTTCTGCCGTAAAAATAAGGCTTTATCCCGGCAGTCAGCTCGAGATGGTGCTATTGGGTCTTGGAGCGAATGCTGTTAACATTGAACAAATATCGAATATCAATCGGAACCTCAGCTGCAGTATATAATATTCTCACACCATTTTAAGTTTTCTCCTTACACCCTTTCAAGTTTAATGAACATCACAAAACATTTGATTTAATAAGGATGAAGAAACCAAAGATACAAGAAGGCGTCTGTTTCTTATTAGAGTTCTCACGTTTATTTATTATAATTTAAAAGATAATTTCTTTGTGCAATAAGATTATATCCACTTTATTTTCTTTTTATCCTAAAATGGACGTTATCTTCGTAAACTTCTCTATTACTATATATGCGTGACAGAGTAGTCTAGAAAGCTCGCCTTTACCAATCACTGCCATTCCACGCCTCTCTGCGTGGGTTCGAGTTTCGGGCTCAACCTAGTGGGTATGCGAGAAAGCTTGCCAGTATCTTCCCTTGGGTCTATAGTTCTTAACAGGGTTTTCCGGGGTTCTTCCTCCACCAAATATTGTTGCCGCCATGTATTCCAATATATTATATCAAGGACAATATATCTAGCGCGTGCATTCCAACGAAATCTACAACGTTTCCTTATTTGGAGATAACGGTATGTACATGACATCTTTCTAGACCTATCTATCATGTATATTGGAATATATTTCGATTTCTTATTTTATCAAGAAAAGAAAACACGTTGCATATTAGATAAATCCAGAGTGAAACAGTTCCAAAATTAAACTTTTGTACAACTACCGTATTGCATTTGTCAAAGCAGCCGTTACATTGTCGCTTATATTTTCTTCCTATTTACTAAATCAGGATCAGGATTTATAGTATCCACCATCTTCACACCTATCTAGTGTTCCTTCGTTGACCTTTTCGCATCAGAAAGGATTGTTCCGAGATTGTAAAGATGACGATAACAAGTCATCAATGACATGCGCCTTTAGACTGTTGTGCTCCTGTACTAATTAAAATTATTGACCCAAAGTGTTTCAATATTGTCACTAAGATTGTGTTTGTAATGTGACTCTGAGGGTAAAAAGCGTTAGGTGACTGTCAAATGTCGAATGTCTAACTATGAAATGCAGAATCCAATGATGAAAAACCCACGCAAAATCTGTCAGGTTTAATCTGTTGCTTTTAAAACCAAGCCATTTCTGGGATTACTGTCAAGTTATTGATCTGTGCTACTTCTGTATAATAGTTGGATGAAGTTATGTATTTTGACGCTCTACATGTATAATTAACAACGGCTGTCTTCAGATTGTTTTAACTGTCCACGGTAGGAATATCTAAGCAAAGCTGATATTACTGGCCTCCAAATCATAACATTCGTCGTTTATTTAACACTGCTAACTCAAGTCACAAGACTGTGTTAAGTGCAACTTTGATGAGGTTACCATGGCAACCGCTTCCCGTCAGAATGCGTGGATGGACGTCAGAGTATATAATAACAGCGTTTGTGTTGCGATAAGAATTGACTACAATCAGAATTAGAGAGACATTGAACTGACCACACAGCTGTTATTGTACGTGAGACCAAGGGCTTAGGAAACCGTTTACGGTTAAATTGAGGATACAAGAGAGAGTGAAGTGGCACCGAGGTTGTTCAAGTAAAAGTGTAGCTTACAATATTAAAGAGAATATTTTTCTGTAAACGACTGAAGGCTAAATTAAAGAATGTGCACACAAACATTTTACATCAAACTGGTAGTGGTAGCCAGTTTGTACACAGCGTGGACCGCACCTGTGGAGGAGAAAAACATAGGTATGTATATAATATTGTTTCCAATTAACGCGTTTGAGCACATTTAAACTGAATTGCTATCAGCTCAAGAAAAAAATAATTATGAATATAGGCTGTTATATCAGAGCATGCTGGCATGAACTTTCATGAATATCAAATCACAGCAAAACATCTATCATCCAAAGTTATTATTATTATTATTATTATTATTATTATTATTATTATTATTATAGGGTATATAAATGAAGTTAGATAAAAATAGTGAGCTAAGATTTACACGTACACAGAATTCGCAAATAAAGTAAATTGCTTCTTCTTATTAAATAACAAACAAGAAGGTTTCTATTCCAATTAGAAGGCCCGCCATTGAAAATTCTTACAAACACAGAATGTATTTTTTCCTGACTATTGTCAGTTCTCAATTGTTTATACATGGGCGAAAAAGCAGGGGTTTTCTGGATAGTAATAAACGACTTTATTTATATACAAAAATCTATTAAATTGGTCAGTCGTGATAAATTTTCCTCTCACAACATCAGCATTTCAAAGACAGGGCATTCGGGCAATTTAAATGTGAACTTCCAAGTAGTTATCAACCGTGTGATAAGAAACACTATCGAGAAATGTGCGCACCAAATTGAACATTTCCGTCATTAACTGTATACGACTTACTGCTGTTTCTCTGAAATGTAAGCACATTTAATCACAAGAAGTGAGAAAAAGATGTCGCAGCAACTTTGACGGATATTTTGTTTAAAACTGCGTAAGGTGGAATTAAAAGTGTTTATACTGTCGTTTTTAGCTGTTATTTTGACTATTAATGCAGATAGATAGATAGATAGATAGATAGATAGATAGATAGATAGATAGATAGATAGATAGATAGGTAGATAGATAGATAGATAGATAGATAGATAGATAGATAGATACCAATGCGTACTAAGGCGGTTGCCCTTTGCCTTGGGCGCCAGAGGTCTTGGGGCGCCAAAACAGCCGATAAAAATTTAATTGCAGGAAAATCTTTGGCGGCGCCATCATCATCTCCCCGGGCGCCATTTACCATTTGTAAACAGACACAGACAGACATACATACATACATACATACACACGTACGTATGTACGTACGAACAAACATACATACATACATACATACATACATACATACATACATACATACATACATACATATGTCACAGTCGAGGGAAAGTTACGAAAGTATGAAATTTCGTGTATTTTTAACCTGGTCATGAAAAGTAATGTCAATATCGGTTACAATAGTTGCTATGTAACCGCATGCAAACGTGTCTTGTTAAAGAAATCAGATATCGAAGATGAAATTTGATTTTAAATTTTCGTTTCTCTATCTTGATTGTTGTCCTGCAGGAGATGTTTTTCTTCATATGATTAACATTTTTTTGTACTCATTTGAATGGATTTTAGGAATAAATGAATTTGGGCAAATAAAATAAGGGTTCAGTGTTCCAACTGCATAATTAACTTGAGCAGAAACACATTGTATGTGTATATATAAATGGAGTTTGCTCGGATACTATCCGTTTTATCAGGATGTTGTTGTTCCAGTAATCGTCGATGCTATCGTCTCGCTTTCTGGTAAAACAGATGATTGGTAGGCTGGTTAGGTTTAAGGTACATTTAGCACACGACTGGCTGTATGATGACGAGGAAATGGTAGCTTAAATACCCTTGCAAAAGACACACCGAGGTAGCCGACCCGGACGCAGAATGGCCTGGACGGACTTCTAACCCACGACCCATGGATTACGAAGATGACGCTCTAGCAACTTTGTTACCACTGCACAAGAGTGCAATATTGTCTGCTATTTCGATCAGGAGTGTTCGAAGCCAACATTCCATACCGAGTGGTAATAAGAAAGACTTACAAACAACGTAAATAAGACTGATGTTTATGTTTATCACCCCACATGTTTTCTTCGAAACATACACGTATCTTTCAAAATGATGTTATAATGACTGTGATCTAGAATTAGTCGACACGTGTTTCGTACACATGGAATTTTAATGAAATATAATATAATCATGTGAATTCTATTTTCAACGAGTCTATGCAAAATTGTGACATGTACATGACATCGGATTATTCTTTAAATATTAAAACATTTCACTGTGGACAAATATTTTAATTTCCTTCTTTCTACGATAAAAAATAAATGTAATCGTCTCTTAATGTTTAAAAAGCTTTGGTGTTGCAGAATGAAGCAGTTTCTAGGCTGTTAAATATAACCATTGAATTATGGTGTACTGAGCAAATAGCCCTAAATATAACCCCTGCAATTTCATATTTAATGATTTTGGATGAGCGTGTGATATCATTGCCGTTACATCTAAATATGTGTTCTGTAGACGTTGTCATTTTACACAAAAATGCCGAGCCTTCCCTCTGACAAAAAAAATCTGTTTCATATCGCATCATATACATTCTATACTCGTGGAATTTATCATTTCAAGTGAAACAATTTTTATGCCAGACGTACCATTTTGTACATTTTTTTTAATGTAATGTCTACAACGTTTAGTAATTCGTTTGTTGTTTTTTTTAACTTGCATTTTATTCACTTTCACCAGTTCAAAAAAGCGGCGGCAGAACTAAACCATTCCAGCACAAATTGGTACGCTTTTTATTTAATGATAAAAGTTCACTCTATTTGTCGACGACGACCTTTTTCTGATTTTTTTTTTTTTT
>JAECUM010047654.1:0-17538 GCA_016617855.1 Megalonaias nervosa
TATATATAGTTATGTATATTTAATTTAATTACTTGTGTGTTAGTTTTAAATTTTTCTATTTTATTTTTATTTCATTTCATGTTATTGTAATGATAACTTTATTCACTGGATTTGACATTTTTCCAGAAAATTCTGTTCAGTTCTGTTTGACCTGATAAACAAGCAGTAGTAGAAATATTGTATCTTTTGGTGACCTTGATTCAGAAATCAGATAGAGTTTTGTAGTAAACAACTTTTTTTTAAATTCAATCTTATAGTAAGATTCATTTAGTAGAATCAAGTCCGTATAGCGTACGTGATAATCTGCATGTAATGTTTGTACGCCGCTCGAAGGAAGTGATCACGTGACCCCATACGGAGATCTGTTTTGCGTTTTAGTTGGGCTTAAAACTCACGTTATTATAGTGATTTTGGCCAGTCATGCTTGAAACCTTTGGAGCTCAAAGGTGTTTTTGTTGTGACCAGTTTGAGTTGAATTTTTGTATTTAAAGTAATTTATTTTCCCTGGAATTAGTAGTGCTCATCAGAATTCTTGGACAAAGAATTTCTTGGAAATTATTCGGAATTCCAAACTGGAACATTATTCTTGATGATTCAGCAAAGAACTATTGACACGTCAGGATAAAGCAGGTTATCGAAGACGTCATCGCCTTCTATCTCGGAACTTAATCGGAATTCGAACTGTGATTCACTAAGGACTTTTTATTGATAGGACTTATATTTATTAATTCTAGGATTAATTTTAGATTAGATTCATAAACCGTAAGTCCTTTTTCTTATTTTTACCCTGTTTTTCTAGGGAAATAAATTAATTTGTTAAATTTTATCAATCTTGTTGGCTGCACTCTTTTCTTTGGTACTTTTGTACGAGCCTTGACAAGTAACAATATATATATATATATATATATATATATATATATATATATATATATATATATATATATATATATATATATATATATATATATATATATATAGCCAATCTTGAATACTGGACATTTCCTGACATTCTACACAAATGTTGATTCTTGTTGTTTTTTTAAATACTGACAAGAAAAGAACGTAAAATAATGTGATTTTTTTTTAATTGCAGCTTAAAGTTGAAGGTATGTACAGTATATTTTGCGACCTAATGTGGCTTTTAATGAGAATAGGCTGTTACACTTATCTGTCTGAATGCCTAAGTTATTCGAGTTAAAATGAGAGGAGAGCAAACTACTTTGCCCCCCCCCCCCAGAAAAAAAAAAAATCCCCAACAAAACAAACATCTAGTACAATTGGTGTCAGGTTCGTTAACAAGTGTAATTCATTCAGAATCGTGTTTCGTTTCACTTTAATTATAACTGCGGGTTCCTGTCATTTATCACGCCCGTTCCCTAACTGATAAACGGTGAGGGTCGTCACCCACATTTTATTGCTTGTCGTGATCTCCGCGAATTAAGCGTATTGATTACCAAAATAATTAGGCACATACAGGTGAGCATTGGAATCTAACTCTGATGGCGAGATATTAAGTCAAGACTGGAATGAGAAACAATTAAAACGTGATCTAATTACGTAGGGAACTTTGATTAATTTCTCTCAAGTTTAAGGAGGATATCGAATTCAGAGCAACTGGGTTAAAACTATTATATTTACAAGATGACAAGAGGAGTTTTGGGTTCAAAGGTGGAGTTTGGGGGTTTAAAATGTCCTGAGCGTTCCTACAACCGTGCCAACTTTGCAAACGTTGCATTATTGTAATTCTTACATAAATAATTGACCGCTCCGGTGGCCTATGTTTTTAGAACGTCCACATCATATGCAGGAGGTCGCGGGTTCAAACCCGGGCCGAGTCATACCAAAGATTATAAAAAAAAGGTACTAGCAACTGCCTCGCTAGGCGCTCAGCATTAAAAGGTTAGTGTTAGGACCGGTCGGCCTGGTGTCAGGATAATGTGACTGAGTTGGATATCATGCTACATGTCTGCGGCATGATGCCCTAGTGCTAGACATCACTGTAAAATGCTACACTGCATACATCATAGTGATATGACTGAACAATTATTAAAGCTAGGTTAAAAATCAAAATTAAACACACACACACACACACACACACACACACACACACACACACACACACACACACTTATCAAGTGCATAGCATTCTTTTTTTTCGAACATGTTTATGCTAGATGATTAGAAGATTAGACTCTTTGTAGATCATAATCTACTTGTGTATTCATCAAGTAGTTGTTACCAAATTGAATATGTACTGATGACTTTTATCCAACCAAAACTGAAGTAATGTTATTCTCAAAACTAAAATTCAAACACGACATTCTATCATTTGCTGACGACCCTAAGCTCCTGTGCGTAGCTTCAGGTAGTCTAGGAATATCGGAACAAACATATTGGCCACAAAATTCAACCTGCCTAAAAATGATAAATGCCTTGCACATATTTACATATAGGTTAGCTGATAGTTCATTTTTTTAACAAAGAACATATTTTCCATACATCCGCCATTACTTACTGTTGTTGTTTCGGGTTTAACACCATTTCTCAGTGCAAGATAGGCTATACATGGCGGCCAGTATAACTGACACAGGAGGAACCCTGAAAAGCCCCGATAAGAACAACTGACCCACCGGAAGCTATAGGTAGCTTTTTCACATACCCGCATTGGCCGAGCACGAGACTCGAACCCAGGCTGACATAGGTGAGATGCGGTAAAGGCGAGTGCTTTAGACCACTGTAACTGTCATAAAATGGCATATGACTTCCCTCTTTATTATCTTGTTGACTTTCTAGCTCTATTAGTAGATTCGACAAATAGGTATAATCTTAGAAATAAGACCAAAATGTCATAAACTATGTTACTTTCATCAAACTATACTTGACGCCCCCCCCCCCCTCCGGTTCTTTTCTTGCCAGTCTACCACAATCATCTCTTGGCAAGACAAGCATAAGTGATCTTGGAAATAGGAATAATTCTGTTACATTTAATACTATATCTGAATTACGTAGCAATCCATTATTACACGCTTCTGTTCATATTCGTAATACACTCCCCGATTCAACAAAAGGTTTAGTGACAATTTTATATTTAGAAGTAAAATTGAGGTCACGACCAGACACGCACCTGCTTATTATGCTGTTGTGACAGGAAATGATCTATTTTGCACACAGAAATTAGGAATATCTACAGTGGTTTGCATAATGATTCATGTACTAACCATGTGAGAGATAATCCATTGTGTACTTATTCGGAAGATATAGACAATGTATATCATTTATATATTTATTTGTAAAGATTATTGTACGGATTATATAAAAAAAAAAGTAAGAAATAACGTTTCACAAAAAGTTAATGGCATCTCAATACCCGTGATTGCAAAGAACCTATTATCATAATCGTCTACATTTACTACGAATATAAGTGATTCGTTTATCTGACCTATTCCAATTGTGTTTTAAAGACATGATACGCTAGATTCAGACTTTCAGTTCTGTACTAAATTTATTGTTGCCATAAAACAAAAATGATGTTCTTCATTCTTGTCCATTATCATGCACAGTCCATCCGTATAATAGTATATTTTTCTTTCACTTATTTTGATCATCTCTCTCTCTCTCTCTCTCTCTCTCTCTCTACTTCTTTGCATAAATTGTATATATTTACATGAAATTATATGAAAACGTATTACTTTTATGTCGCTATCTACGTTAATGTCTCATCCATTGTAACGAAAGGGCTGGTTATTCATTCGTGAGTACGTATACACCGACTCCCATTTGTCAATTTTAAATGCAATAAAACGTCTTTAAACAACACCAAAACTTGCGGTTTTCAGCTAGGCACAAGAGGGAATACAAATAAAAATTTAAAAACAAGGAAGCATCCCTCCTTTCTATGTAATGTACTTAAAATGCCATGCACCGTATATAATTAATAGTCAAATCTGCCACTAGCTTATAAATACAGCTGCCTACAACGTTATATAAAAACGGCCTATCCTAAATCTAGTTTATATTAACGAGCCTGATACATTGCTACGGGACACCAATAAAATCTTCCATTATTTTTATGTCAATGACTTTTATTAATCGATGTCGTCTAACCAATATTGATCTATTTCTTTTGTCATCGTCTTTAGAATCCGCATCAGTCCAGTTTGCTTTTCTTATCCAGATTTTATACGTTTTATTTATATTAATGTGTCACGCAGACACATTTTGCTATAGATGTTACACAAAAGGGTGTGATTGATAGGTCTTTCACACACGATGGGACATTTTATACGATTCTGACAAAAACCGTTGTATATTATCCAAGAAATCATTTGTCACGTGAACAATATATCTGTTGTCTCAAAGTACTTGACCTTTTAATAAGGTTGATCTTTCTTAATTGTTAATGACCTAATGTCAAATGCTGAAGTTACATGTATCAATTATTAGATACTATAAATTGCTACGCGATCCAGGATTTTGTTGTCCTTATTTTCTGTTCTTACGTGGGTTCTATTTTGAGCTTACTTGGTTTGTATTGTTTAACATGGCCATCCTTTCCTGTTTTCACAGTGTCAAAAAGGGGTTGTTTTGACCCGGAAAAAGAAAGGATGGGGGAGTGATGGAAACCCCTTTAAATCCTTCACTGCTTTTAACATGACCCTTGCCTACTCGCCACACCTAACCCCAGCCCACATTAACACATGTTCTGTGCTTTGTTTAACTGAGGTTCTCATCTTTACAAGCAACTGACCTAGCTATTTTTCCTTTCATATTTAAAGAAAGTTACTAGTGAGTGGGGGCGATAGAGCCTCACATATTCTTTATTAAATTTGGTCGTTTTGAATATAGACTCAAGATTTATAGCCTCACGTAGACTTCTGTGTTAAATTTGGTCGTTTGTACTATAGCCTCAAACGGGAATTTAACAGATTGGGCCTGTTTAGACTCCATAGGAAAGGGAGAGGGGTGACGTCACGGTACCGGACATTGGCAACAATGTTGCAAGTGGCTGACCTCAATCGGGCGGAACACTGGCAACAATGTGGCAAGAGGCTGACCTGAATACGCACTACTCTATGTAGGGACAAATACAATAGAGACATAGACATAAAGACAGAGACGTAGGATACAAATATAGATTGATGAACATCAATCTACGACACCTAAAAATCGAGTAAAAATTTTTTAGGCAAGAGAGAATAGATATTATTTCGAGGCAATGGAATGGCCCTGAAAAGGGCCTGGGATTTTTTTTTACGGCATTCAGTTAACATAGAGGGCATTGCACGGACCTTCTTCTCTTCCTCAAACTTCGTCTGACCTCTGGGCCGTAGATTAAGACTCTCTTCAGACAGCCTTGCCTCTCCACATAGATCCTTCTTTTCCAAAGGGCTGTATCAGTCATGTGGGTGATAGCCCATGATGATTTGCCATACATGGGATAGTCCGGGTTGAACAGCATCGACTATAGGAGGGTAGACGATTCTAAGTTAGTCCACATCTTGTGACGAGAACAGGTGAAGGAAATGAAGTGAACATCTGTTATTTATAGTGGAAGAGCGGATCGAAACGGATTGAGTTCTTTCATCAATCCTAACATGCGTTTCAAAATTCAGTCAGAGTGGGGAGTCTGTCTTCCAATCCGAAGAGAGCTACATGTGACGTCACATTCCCTATATAGGTGCGCTAGCGTCTGTGAGCAGTGAATCAATGTGACAGAGTTAGAACATGACGGAAACTAAAAAGACGATGAATTGGGGTGCATCGGATGTGGAGACGAGAAGTGATGGCATAGCAGCGGCTTCCAAAGCAAACACGGCCCTACTTTCAGAAGAGAACGAGTTTAATTGGGATTTAGTGGACTTTTTCTCTTCTTCACAAGAATTTGTTCTGGTACCAGTACCTTCTCCACCTTCTCAAGAAGAATTGGAGAAATTTTTGCAACAGCAGAAAAAAGAAGAACAAGCCTTTCTCATTCAACAACAACAGCGAGAAGAAGAGGCAAGAAGAAAACGACAGGAAGAAGAAGAAAAAGCAGAGAAGAAGCAAGGTCTAGGAGAGAAGGAGGACGGTGAACGTCAAACGGTGACGGTACTCTTAGACATTTTGGCAGAGTTAAGCAGTCTGAAAGAAATGTATCAGACTTCTTTAATACAACGAACAAAGAGAAAAAGACCATCCCGAGCCAAACAGTCCAACCCCGTCCACACACCTACTACGTCTGAGATACCAACCCTAGTGATCTCTACCAAATCATCGACAGGAGCAGGTCCAGAAGTAGGCCTTGGCGCTGGCAAATGGATAAGGTTGTTAAAGCTCATTACTTCCCGTTCCTGAATTTGGTTTGTTAAAACACAAACACCCAACGGCCCTTTTCAGGGCCACCCACCTCTTTCCAAAAGAGACTACTCAATGTTTGCCAAATCAATTAAAACTCAAAATCCCATTTTTCCCATGCTGGACATGTGTGAGTGCGTGAGTGTAGGTCCTTATTATAAAAATCAAAACTAAGAGACACTTACGTTTTTCTTTCTGGTATATTCTCTGGTACAAATTTACAATCCAATATCACAACACATCACTTTGAAGAGTTCATTTTTCTTCTTCTTTGTCTTTTCACTCCCTCCGTGTTTTGAGTTTCTTCACTGTCACATGTTTTTCCTCTTCTTCTTCCTCACTTTCTTCTCGTCTTCTTTTCTTCTCTTTCTTCTCGTTCTGGACGTGTCTGGGTTCTTCCAAAAATATCCTTTCTCTTCATAATGATAAGAGGTATCTTGACTTTTGTCTCTTTTGATGCTTGTATTGCTCTTTTGACGTTGTGGACATTCAGAAGTCCAATGCCCTCTCTTCTGACAGATATAGCAAGTATCGACTTTTTTCTCGAAAGGATGGGAGTAGTCCGTAGACTTCTCTGAAGAAAACCTTCGTATGACACCTCGCAAAGCTCTGATAAGACGTTCGATCTGTATTGGCTCTTCCATCTTTCTGGTAGGATTGAAAGTGAAAGGAATATTTTCAGGGACGACACTGACTCTTTATATAGGGAAGACACTGACCTTACATTGATATATAGGGGACCATGGTGATTACAATGTAGTCATTTGACTTTTTGCAATCACGATTAAACGATCGCATCATTTTGTGAAGAAAGGAGAAGAAAGTAAGAGGCAGAAACGTGGTCTATCGCCTCGAACAGTAGCTGAAGTCTTGGCTCAAATCCATGCCAGCGATTTCGAAGATGACATGAGTGAACCAGAATCCAGACCTAGAGAGTCAAATCAAAGTCTTTCACCAGTAACCCCTCAAAAGTACTACCATTTTCGAGACACGGACAATCGCTCCTATAGAAAATTTAGAACCACGGCCAACACGTACACGGTGAGGTTTAAAGATTTCAAGTCCGACATACCGTTGGAGAATGCAGAAGAAATCATCACCGATGTGTCGGATTCTTTGTTAACCACACTGAAACGACACAAATGTGAAGCCAAAGAAGACGATCGCTTGACACTCTCCATTTATCACGACAGTCTGAAGTCCCCTGTATGGATCGAGTTTATAGCAGGCCAGAAGAATTGACACCTTCCAAAGTCATCGACAAGATTCAACACGTACAGCAGTCCAACGACAAGTTTCACATTACCGACGGAATAGCGACACTGTACATGGCCCACGTTTCTCTTTCCAAAGGGACCGGACAACGCAGAAAAATGATATTGGTAGACGACAGTCGTAGCATCAAGCGCAGCGTTGTCCAAATTAACAACCCTCAAGACCAGATGTGTCTAGCCCGATTTATCAGTGCACTTTTGTCAGCCCTACCTGTTACCAAAGACATCTGATGACGCAAGGTTCACAGCATAAAAGTGCTTGCCAACTTCTGAGATTGTGCCCTACTTGTGGACAAGGCATAGGTACCAATAGTGCCAAGGCACACCTATGTCCAGGAAAGAAACGATGTCACATTTGTCACCAAATCGTGGACTTCGAACACGAATGCTACATTCAAAACTACCAACCCCAACAGGCGGAGGATGAAGAAGGTGACCAAAAAAAGAAAGGCAATTTCTTTTTTTGTTTTTTTTCGATTTCGAATGCATGCAAGAGACCGGCATTCACATTCCTAATTTCGGCGTGGCTCATCGAGCGTGCGAGAAGTGCATCCAAGAGCCTATCTTTAGTCATTGCCTCCACTGCAGCAAGATTCCCTGAGGACGTGAAAAAATCTTTCGAGGACCTAACACGCTGGCCGATTTTGACCAATGGATCTTAGACCCCATCGACGAGATGTGGAGTCAAGAGAACATCGAACGTTATGGAGATTGTCAGCGCTATGCCACGGTGATAGGTCACAATTTCTCGGGATATGATGGACAATTTCTTCTGAAATACTATACTGAACAAAGCTCCGAACGTCCTAAAGTCGCGTAGAATAGAGCCAAAATTATTTCCATGAAAGTGGGATAAGTGCAGTTTAAAGATTCGATGAGTTACGTGGCCATGCCATTGAGCCGAACCCCTAAAGCGTTTGGAATGACAGAAATGGCCAAAGGCTATTTTCCGCCCGTTTTCAATACCGAAGCCAATCAACACGCCGTACCCCATTTGCCTGATGCTCACTAATACGACCCTGACATCATGCGCACCGAACAACGAGAAGCGTTCTACGCTTGGTACCACACTCACGCCTAGGACCTCTCCGACTTTCAGGAAGAAATGTTAAAGTATTGTCGTTCCGACGTGAACATTTTACGGCGCTGCTGTGGAAAATTTGGAGAATTATTCATGGAACACGGAGGGATCGATCCTTTCAAAAAATCCTCCACTATTGCCAAAGGGTGTTCCTTAGTGTACCGCAAACGATTTATGCCCGAGAACACCCTAGCTGTCATCCGCCATCAAAAGACCAATTTTGTCAAAAGTCAATACCCGGCTCTACGCTGGCTACATTACTTGTGTGACAGTAAAGACAAATGGATCCAACACGCCCGCAACGGAGGAGGTGAAAAGACCATATGAACGTATTCGGTGGATGACTTAGACAACCCCAAGATCGTGTACGAGTTTAACGGTTGCTTATTTCACGGATGTCCGACCTGCTAACCTCAACTCGACACTAAATATCAGTTTTTACAACGTACCATGGAAGACCTGTACGAGTCCACTTGTCAGCGGCGCTTGAAGTTAGAACAGCAAGGATACCAAGTGGTGGAAATGTGGGAACAAGAGTACGATCGCAGTTTGAAAACCGATCCAGAGTTTAACAGTATCGTGGAAAGTTACAGGTTGGTGGACCCTCTGAACCCGCGAGACAGTTTGTACGGAGGACGGATGAATGTCACCTGTTTGCTGTACCACGCCGACGAGGAGAAAGGAGAAGAAATCAAATACTTGGACGTGTGTTCACTGTATCCTTACGTGTGCAAATATTGTCACTTTCCAGCAGGGCACCCACAATTGCTGACGGAACACATCGACCTGGACAACATTCGACAATACAATCGAGTGCAAAGTCTTGCCCCCCACGGACTTGCACCATCCCGGTACACCTCACCATTGCCAAGGAAAACTGATGTTTCCTTTGTGCCGCACTTGTGCCGAAACATGCAACCAAGATCAACGTTTGCAGACACCCAGGAAGAACGTGCCTTGACAGGAACGTAGGTCAGCGTAGAATTGTTGAAAGCTCTGGACCTGGGATACCAGTTGATAGAAGTGTACGAAATTTACCACTTTCCCAAGACAGAACAATACCACAAGGGTGATGAGTCTCAGAAAGGCATTTTCACAGACTACGTGGATGTCTTTTTGAAATTGAAACAAGAAGTCAGCAGCTATCCTTCCTGGTGCCACACTCCCGAAGACCAAAATGAATTCAAAGAGAAATACTTGAAGCAGGAAGGCATCACTTTAGACCACGTGGATAAAAGCGAAGTTCGACGACTGTTTGCCAAAGTGATGGTTAATTTCTTGTGGGGCAAAATGGCACAACGACCGTGTTTACCCCAAACGGAGTATTTGTCCGATCCTTCCCGCTACTTTCAGATGATTCACGACAAAACCAAATACATAAACACGTGGACGTCGTTCGTGAGGACTTGATCCTGGTCAATTACGAAGAAGAACGGGACTTTGCAGAAGCCGACGAATTTGGAAATATCATCACTGCGGCCTACATGACAGTCCATGCTCGCTTAAATTTGTACGAAGCTTTAGAACTGTTAGGAGATCTTGTGTTGTATTTTGACACGGACAGCTGCATCTATCGATCGCCTGGGTCACCGTCACCCTGACATCGAAGGAGCCCGTTTAGGAGCCTGGACGGACGAGCACCCCAACGACAAGATTCTAAGTTTGGCTAGTGGTGGTCCTAAAAATTACGGCTACGAATACCGTAACCCACAGGGAGAAGTGCACACCGAGTGTAAAGTCAAAGGATTGACTCTGAATTATCGCAACAGTCAAGTGGTGAACTTTCGCGTGTTGAAATTAACCTTGTAGTCTGGAGAGGATTAAGATTTTAAAGTGACCACCTACCAACCTCACAAGATTGTACGTTTAGCCACACACCAAATCATCAGTCGGCCTTTGGAAAAAGTGTATCAAATCGTGCACCATAAGAGAGTGCAGCTTCCCAACCACTTCACTTTACCGTACGGACACGTCGATATTGGTCAGCATATAAAAGGAGAAAACGTCCAAGACCGATAGTTTATTGTGACTACCATTGTCAAGCGAGAAAGATGAATCCTTTTAAGCAGACGCCATTCAAGTTCGGCGATTCTCAAGTGGAGTGCAATGCTGTGCCTTGCGACAGCAGGGATGCCGTACGCTATGACCTCAGCAATTCGGTACCACATCATGGGAACTTTTGCTATGACTACTACTACTATACCTACCATGGAAAGTGATGCTGTTAGTGTCAAACCTGACGAATGCGAAAGCGATGCCACTCTTTAGCGTGGCCTCTTTACTGGTTTTCATGGTTGATGTCATCCTCCACGTGAAACCATGCAGCTACCACCCTACGGATGTCACCCATGCCTGAGCAAACTACTGCGAGTTTCACAATACCCTCATTGAAATGAACCTGTGAAAGAAGAATATTCGTTCTCTGTTCGTTTGTCTGAATACTGAGACTTTGAAAGTCGATTCCAAACCTTCCAAGGAAAGTGGCCTAACTATCTGGGAGGACCTACCCCCGAAGAATTAGCCAGAGCCGGATTTATCTACTTGGGCGAAGGTGATAAAGTCAAGTGCTTTAGTTGCGGTGTGTCACTTCACCAGTGGGAACGGAAAGATTCCGCTTACCTGGAACATGCTCGATGGTGTCACTATCTACATTTAGTGGGACGACCTCAATAATCTCTTGATGGATACTTTACAAATGAACATTTGTTGTTTGCTTGTGGAGTTGAGAGAACGCATTTACCGAGAGTTTGTCAAAATACAAGTGAAACGCAAACTCAAAATCATTTCTCCATTTTTAAACTATGCTCTTTTCCAAAGTAAACGAAGACTTATTATGGGAGGACACTACTTCGGTCACAAATATAAACGAAGCTATTGGCCACGACCCAGCGATTCCTAATTCTTGGAGGACACTATTTGTATTACTTCCAACAAAAGAGGGCATAATAACTGGCTACCATGCCACGACCTCAGTAATCTCTTGATGGATACTTTACAAGAGAACATTTGTGGTTTGCCTCTGGAGTTGAGAGAACGCATTCACCGAGAGTTTGTGAAAATACAAGTCCAACGCAAAGAACAATTGCATGCGTTACCAAGACAGAAAAAGGAGAAGAAGAGTTTCAAACTCCACCAGAAAAAGTATGCAAGTTAACACCACCATCAAAATCCAGAATTGGTTGGATTAAAAAGATGATGGCAACCCCGCCATGATGACGATGCAAGAATCCCAATGGGTAGAATTTCATCCCATCTCCTCTTTGAGATATTCAGCTCCCATCGAGTTTGAAATCAAAGGGCAGCCCGAAGATTACATCCATCTGAATAGCAGTTACTTGTACTTGAAAGTCAAAGTGATCGACACAACGATGGACGGTCCCATTCTAAAGGACGACGATAAAGTATCCCCCGTTAACAAGTTCATGCATTCCTTGTTCAGCGTGGTGGATTTGTACTTGAATAACAAACTGGTCAGCAGTAGCATGGATACATACCCTTACCGAGCGTACCTCGAAAATCTCTTCACGTACGATAAATAAGCCAAGAACATCCATCTGGATGCCTGTGTGGCATGGAAAACTGACACAGCGGGCACGTTCGACGACCTAGATGACGAAAATACTGGCCTTATTGAACGTCAAAAGAAAATCAAACTAAGCCGAAGTTTAGAACTGATGGATTGTTTGCATTTGGACATGTGGTTGCAAGAGAAGTATTTGCTGAACGGAGTGGATGTCCGCCTGAGACTGAATCTCAGCAGTGCCGCTTTCCATTTGATGGCTGATGATGTTACCAAATTCAAAACTAAAATCGAAGAATCCCGACTTTACGTGCGACGCGTGGACGTGTTACCTAAAGTGGGAAACGACATCAGTCACACTTTGAGCAGAACGACCGCCAAGCATCCGATACGACGAGTGGAAGTGAAAACCTTCACCATTCAGAGAGGACAGCTATCTATGATTGAAGATAATCTGTTCCAAGGACAGTTACCCAAGCATTTAATCATTGATATCGTCAGCAATGCAGCCTTCAACGGAGCCCCCAAACAAACTCCTTTCGAGTTTCAGCACTTTGGTGTGTCCAAAATCTAAGTCAGTCGCAATGGCAAGACCCTGTGTACCAGACCCTTCGAACCAAACTTTTCTCCCGATAAGAAGAATTACTTGAGATCGTACTTGTCCCTGTACGAAGCTACCGGACAGTTAGAGACCAACACCAACCAGGTGTATTTGGAGTTTAAAAAACATCAATTCTCAGGGCTAACCGGATCTCTAGAAACGAGAGACTAATCAAGTTACCAATTATATAATTATATGTGTGTATGTGTATGTGTGCGCGCGTACGTTTGTATGAGTGTTTGTTTGTGTGTATGTGTGTTTTTCCCTTAACAAACCCCTTGTCACGTGTGTGTGTATTGTTGTTTGTGTGTCTTTCCCTTAACAAACCCCTTGTCCCTACACTTATGACTATTTTGTGTGAATGCTTAGTAGTGTCACTATAAACACTAACTCCTTTGCTGATGTGATTGTAGGTAATCGTGTGTTTTGTACATAAATAACTTTCCTTCTCCAACTGTGTATTGATAGAAAGTATAGTGGGTTTGTTAGTATTAGTGTGTTGTTTTCTATAAAAACTTATTTTGGGTTAGCACTCTCATCACTATATTGTTTAGATGGTGATACCGGTGGTTGGTAAGAGGGTTGTTTTCCTTCACGTCCGTGTTTGAAACATAAAGTGGAGAGTTCGTCATTCGCGCAATTCAACACTGAATAAAAAATGGCAATCAATCACGTTGACAAAATGAATAAGTTGCAAGAGGTGGTGGATACCATAGGCATAGTGGAGGAAATGCTGGAAAGGTTGCAGTATGTTGCTTATAGCCCCCACAGAGTCAACATATAAATAAACAATTTGAGGAAGGCAAAAGAAAGACTTAGAGAACTTATTAAAGAGGAAATGGAGGAAAGGGAGGATCAGAAGGAAAATGAACAGATGAAAGCGGACAATGCTAAGCTGGAAAAAGAAGAGGAGAATGAGAAGAGGAAGAAAACAGAAGGAGAAATAGGAGGAGGAGGAGGAATAAGATGAGAAAAAGAAGAAGAAAAATGTCCTGCAAAATATGAGGTGCTGGTGGAGAAGAAGAAGGGAAGAGAGAAAGAAAAAAGAACGTTAAACGGCCCTTTTCAGGGCCACTCCATTGCCTCGAAAAGATATCTATTCTCTCTTGCCTATAAGATTTTTAGTCGATTTTTTGGTGTCATAGATTGATGTTCATCAATCTATGTTTGTGTCCTACGTCTCTGTCTCCATGTCTATGTCTCTATTGTATTTGGCCCTACCTAGAGTAGTGCGTATTCAGGTCAGCCCCTTGCCACATTGTTGCCAGTGTTTCGCCCGATTGAGGTCAGCCACTTGCAACATTCCTATGGAGTCTAAACACGCCCAATCTGTTAAATTCCCGTTTGAGGCTATAGTACAAATGTGAGGCTATAAATCTTGAGTCTATATTCAAAACGACCAAATTTAACATAGAAGTCTACGTGAGGCCCTATCTCCCCAACTCACTACTAAAATCTGAGTTCATTTTAGATTAAAATACAGGATACAATTTGAAGGATATGCAGAGGCGATGCATTTTAGAACTGAAAAATTATTTCCGAGTGACTATGTGATTGCTAATAGAGAAGTGTGGGCGTACCCGGAGTTGAAAATTGATCAGTTTAAATAATTAGAAAATAATTAAGGATTCAAGCTACAAGCACACCTACATACACACACAAACACACAATAGATCTATGGCATTTTACACGTCCACCAATGCATATGTAAGACAATCCATCAGCACCAAGAATAATATCATGTTTGGAGTATCTAATGCATTATTTATTCAGCGACGGACGTGTAAAACACTGCAAAATCGATTTTTGAAAATCAAGTTTTCGATTTTCAAAAATCGATATAATTGCGTTCAGGTACGTGTTAAATCGCCCTATATATCATTATTTAGCACAGAGACTAGATTACACTATTGTTTAGCTGTCCAGTAATTTGATTGGTGATAATGAGTTCTAGATGGATTATAAAGTTCGATCTGTATGCATTATTAGAGTGTGTATGGATGGACTCTAGAATTGGATTTGTAAGTGTGTATGGATGGAAAATAGAATTCGATTTGTATGCATTATTGGATTGCGTGTGGATGGGCATTACAATGGGATCATTATGCATTATTAGAATGTGCATGTACGGACTCTAGGGTTGTATTTGTTATGAATTATTGGAGTGTGTATGGATGGACTCTAGCACTGGACTTTTTTGCATTATTAGAGTGTGTGTATGGATAGACTCTAGAATTGGATTTGTATGCATTATTACAGTGTGTACGGATGGACTCTAGAATTGGATTTGTATGCATTATTAGAGTGTGTGTGGATGGACTCTAGAATTGGATTTTTATGCATTATTAGAGTGTGTGTGGATGGACTCTAGAATTGGATTTTTATGCATTATTAGATTTTATTGGATGGAAAATAGAATTGGATTTGTATGCATTATTAGAGTACGTATGGATGGACAATATAATTGTATTTGTATGCATTATTAGGGTGTGTATGGATGGACAATATAATTGTATTTGTATGCATTATTAGAGTGTGTATGGATGGACAATAGAATTGTATTTGTATGCATTATTAGAGTGTGTATGGATGGACAATAGAATTGTATTTGTATGCATTATTAGAGTGCGTATGGATGGACAACATAATTGTATTTGTTATGCATTATTGGAGTGTGAATAGATGTACTCTAGCACTGGATTTGTTATGCATTATTAGAGTGTGTATGGATGAATTGTATTTGTATATATTATTAGAGTGTGTATAAATGAGCTCTGGAATTGGATATTTATGCATTATTAGAGCGTGTATGGATGGACTCTAGCATTGGATTTTTATGCACTATTATAGTGTGTATGGATGGACTCTAGAATGAGATTTTTCTGCATTATTAGAGTGTGTATTGATTGTCCATACAATGGGATTTTTAGAGTATTCATCGATGGTCCCTACAATGGGATATATTTGTTTATAAAATACATGTTTTTGCATTTAATTTTACAGCGTTTGTAATGGGGTTTAATGTGTTTTTTTATGTTAATCCAGTAATCTAAAACAAGAGAGAAACATTTTGAAGCTTTCTTCAGATGCTATATTGATATACCTGCAGAGGTTGCAAAATCATATTAAAAAAAATCATTTTACGAGTCTTCCAATGATATGTTCAAAGTGTCAACAGTGCGGTGGAAGAGTATGATTGTACTCGTCATTTACTAGCATGTTCATGGTGTTAGCAGTGCCCTGGAAGAGTACACTTGGAGTCGTCATTTAATAACATGTTCAAAGTATTAACAGTGCTCTGGAAGAGTACCCATGGAGACGTCATTTAATAACATTTAGTGTTAACAGTGCTTTTGGAAGAGTACGCATTTAGTAAGAGTATGCATGAAGTCGTCATTTAATAACATGTTCATAGTATTAACAGTGCTTTAGAAGAGTATGCATGAAGTCGTCATTTAATAACATGTTCATAGTGTTAACAGTATTTTAGAAGAGTACTCATGGAGTTATCACTTAATATGCTCATAATGTTAACAATGCGTTGGAAGTGATTGTTTGTAGTCGTCATTTAATAGTATTTTCATTGTGTTTTACAGGCTATGTGATTGTAATTTATAGTGTTTAAAGGGTGTTTTAAAATATTTTTCAGCTTGTTTCAGAGGCACCAGAATGTTTGGTTTTACGGCTATTTATGTGTATTTATAGAGGTATAAAATGTTTGTTTTGAAGGAAATGGAATTGGTTTATATTACGATTGGAAGAATGAGGTTTTAAGTGTTTATATAAATTGATTGTTATGTATTACAGAGGCTGAAGAAATTGCGGGTTTACGATTTTTATAATGAGATTATTTTAGAAAAATCATAGATGAATTATTTCACTAACAAACAAACAAACAAACAAAAAAACATACATACATACATACATACATACATACATACATACATACATACATACATACATACATATTGTAACTTCATTTCTTACCGTCAACCCTTGTTTTGAGTAGAATTGGTTTTATATAACATATAACGAAAATAATTTGAATGTTGAATAACCTTAAAATACCAACACTACTACTTCTTTGTAATTACCTTACACTACTACTTCGTTGTAATTACCTTACACTACTACTTCTTTGTAATTACCTTACACTGCTACTTCTTTGTAATTACGTTATCGCTGGACGCACAGATCCTGGTTAAACAAATTTAGTAAACCTTTTATTAAACTAGCTTAATTACAATCACATTGCCTGGCAGGACAGCAAACATCACGGTCTTTCCCAAATCACTATTACTCTCTCTCTCTCTCTCTCTCTCTCTCTCTCTCTCTCTCTCTCTCTCTCTCTCTCTCTCTCTCTCTCTCTCTTTTGTTTGTCTATTTTTTCAACTAAATAAAAAAAAGTTTTGCAAAACTTTTCCAGCATCCGCAACAGGTTGAAATAAACATGTTGAAACATAATAAATTTAAAGGTTAATTCCAGTACAAACAGCCATGTAAAGTTTTGCAAACACAACGGTTTTTCTGTTTTATTTGTTTGTCTTGTCTATGTTTTGTATTTGCCTTTGAAAAAGACTCATTAGGAGTCGAAAGAGCTCAGGCTAGATAGATACTAGTTTTGCACTGTTCGTTGTCAGTTTATTGCATTTATCTTAATCAATCCCTGACACACTTGATCCCTTGGTGGATCCAGTGCACTTGAAAGAACTGTTATTGGCCATATGAT
>JAECUM010047656.1:0-23327 GCA_016617855.1 Megalonaias nervosa
TTTGACCAAAACTATCCACAGCAAACTCAGCTAGTTGATCTCGGTTCAATTTATTAATTGTCTTAATAATTTCTTCATCAAATTTATTTATCAGTTCAGCAGTACTTATAGGACCTGCCGATTTTGCTTCAGCACCTTCAGGTTGATCTTCATCCTCAGGTATTTCCGGGACTGGCATCGCAGCAGCTATTTCGGCTGGAAGTTCACGTAAAATTTCTTTTGTCTTTTTTGTTCTTCTTGCTATTTTTCCAGTTGCTTCAGCTGTTTTCTCTAACACAGGTGGAATAACTTTAGTGGTCTCAGTGATAGGTTTAAATAATTTGTTTGTATCCTCTTCAAATTCAACTTGAGATTGCTGACGCGATTGTAGTTGTTGCTTAACAGAAGCACGAACAGGTAGATATTTTTTAATTGCCTCTAGTCGCTCTCGAGCTAATTTAGCTGAGTGTGGTTCTTCAATACTCATTATTGATAATATTTATAATGGATGTTTAATTTACAGCAGCAGGGAGGCTGGACGACAAAAAATTAAGTGACCAGTACGTGAAAAAAATCAGAAAAAATATGGTCAATTAGAGAAGTTTTCATTATTAAGACAAAAACTTTTGTTTTACAGCCTTTCGTAGGAACTCTTAATTTCAAAAATAAGGTCTATATAGTTAAGCCAAAAAGTTGTAGGGTTCACCCTCCCTGCTGCTTCATTTCATCTCATCCATCATGGAATGAAACAAGTCAATAATAAACGTGCCCGATTTTTCTGTGGGTCAAAATGAGTTAAACTCCTTAAAAATGATTGTGCAGGTTTATGCTATTGTTCGAAATATGTTAAAATCAGCTTACTCGCAGGTTGAAGATTGGAATAAGGTTTGGGTGCAATGCGATTTTCACTCTTGGACGACTTCCTCTTTCGCGATCATGGAGGCCGTTTTTGTGCTAACAATAGTCTTCTTCTGTCGGGGAATACCTAATGTTGTAGTCGCCGTCACTTCAGTTTTGATTTTTGGTTAGAGTTTTAAGAATGTTTCGTGATGACAAACTTATGTGGTTTTACTGTTTATCTCTCTCTCTCTCTCTCTCTCTCTCTCTCTCTCTCTCTCTCTCTCTCTCTCTCTCTCTCTCACACACACACACACACACACAGACACACGCACACATATATACACACACGCTCTGCAGAAAGATGTCCGATATTAAACGGATACACCGTTCAGTGCTTCCTAAACTTTCATTGAGTAAAATGAAGCTTAACAAAAAAGAAAACTTGCGGCGAGATATTTGCTGAAAGTAACTCGAAATAACATGCGGTCTAATAAGATACATACGGTAATTCGAAACCAGTCATTTATATCAAAAGGAAAATGCACTGAGCACAGACATATCCATAACGCCAACGAAAAGTAAACATAGTCCAGTAGCAAAAAGCAAGTTTCGTGTTACACATGTAAGGACATTGGAACTTGGAATACTCACAAGCAAAACAGAATGTGAAGCAAAAATAAAAACGATTTTCGAAGACAAAGAGTAGGGATAGTTTAAAAAGATCCCATTGCTCTACAAAATGGAAAATTATGCTAACAATAAATCATAAATGTCTATCGTATTTACCCGAATGTACGAAACGTATGTCATATCTATGTATGAGAATCTTTAAAGATAAAGGAATAAATAATTTTCCAAGCACATGCAAAGTTTATCATATATCTTGTTCTCCTTCGTCTAGATTTAGCCATCAAAGACTATACCCCTGTTTTCTAGAAAAAGTTCTTATTACATGATTAAATTTAAATGTCATATATTGTCAATACTTAGCTGTTTTATTCCCTTACCGTGTCGGAGTCCAAACAATGCTGTCATCGTCATTCTTGTTTTCTTTTATATCTTTTAGTTTTGTTTGTCTGCCGCTGATTGTGGTTAGTTCTTTCAACTCCGTGTTTCATCCACTTGGGCTTTGCCAGCGACATTGTATGCAACGCGCCCAGACGTTAAAGTTCAAACTTGATTTAATGTAAAATTCATGCGTTGTCTGAAATAATATTTCCCCTGTATCAATCGGCTACGTCCTGCGGTGAACGTTATCGCAGAGTAAACTACAATAATCCGGTAGAGTTGATGATGCCATTGAGTGGTAGCAGCGGCTGCGATAATGTGTTTATTGCATAAGGAAATACTGCAAATACCCACTTCCGCAGTAAATGGTGTTTCACTTCAGATCAGCTGTGGTATGAACTGAACTACAAAACACTTTATGACATATAAATGATGCTAACCGTATCTCTATGTCAAATCAAAGACCATGTTTGATTGGTAGATACAACACGCGCTCTAACTACTTCAGCAGAAGACGATCTGATTCGCTGAGCCAGAAAAATACCCTCTACTGTTGGTAAGGTACCAGAACAAGTTTTGATCTCCTTGCCACTCTATATAGGGTGTGTTTTGTACTAGTCTTTCCATCCATTTTCAAAGAATCCAACACGCTTAGTGTAGCGTGCTATACATCCACCTCTAACCTGCTCCTTGAAGTGTGAACTTGAATGCGGACCTGATTAGTAATTAAGGAATATAAACGAAAATTTGCGTCTGGCCGATTTTCATAGGAGACTGACTTGTTTAGAAAGTGTGTCCAAGCCCAGAACACAATCCAGGATAAGTTTACATTAGCACAGAGTGAAAAGATGACGCCTTTTCATCTAACATTATTTGCTCACATTACTCAAACAATAGGTCCTTATCAGGGACATCAAACTATTTTAGAAAAATTAATTTTAGTTATGTATTGCAATTTTTATATTTGTGTTGGTGTTTGTATAAATGTGTATGTTTGGTTTATATAAAAATGTATTTGTCAGGGGTTTAGGTATTTGTCTGAAATTAGGTCTGTATTGTCTGCTTATGTATGTTTTCCATTCCCGCGTTATAATTTACATTGGACATCATAAAGGTCCGTCCATTTAATTTCCATATATCCAATTATGACTTATAATTTTAATAGAACCCCTTTGTGACTCATAATGTTATATTTCCATGGGACCGTATACTGGCATGCGACTGTCACCGATTATTTCGTAATATTTAATTTCAAGGTTCCACGTGTCCCCAGATCGCCCCTTCAAGCTACTAATATGTCTACCTTGCATATCTCTAATGCAATAGTGATGAAAATATTTAGATTTTCTAATGAATGTGCATTTCATTTTTCTTGCGTCTAGAAAAAAATTCGTTATATGTCAGAAAACAGTATGAGATTTTATTTACGAAGATGAAAGTATATTTGCGCAAAAATAGTTCTATTGCCGGCGAACAAAAAGATTCATTTTCAAAGAAACATTTCCCCTCAAAGTATTATTGTCCGAGTACGAAATACATTGTTCTATTTGCGAAGACAACAACTGCATTTGAGTCTTAATGAATTGTATTTGCTGCTAAAGCGATGTACCATACCATGTGCATTACACTCATGCAGCTCTCAAGGGAAAATAGCATAACATTTTCCACGATGCACTTCGTTACCTTTGCAACATAAATTCACTTTTAATAAATAAGCCACCTGAATACATATTTTGTGCGAATATAATTCCCCGATAATAGTGCAATACTATTTTTACACTGAACCATACTAATATAGTCACGATTATTTAATGGTGCAGAGCGGTCACAGGTTGCTGAACTAACGACTTGGATGCATTTCATTTCTTCTTTCTGTCCTTTTCGATATTACAAGAACATTCCCATAGGCTGTATTCGGAATTAGATATGTTAGGCTGGATTGAGTTCTCTTGAGAGTTTTCTATACCATCATCAGGTAATCACCATATGAAAATTATCCGGCTTTTCTCTTAACAGGAAGTTTTGGACATATTTATAATCAAAACCAAAACAAAGGAAACAATAAATAAGTACATAGGATGAGTTGGCCTGTAGAAGAGCGTGGCTTGAATATATCTTGGGATCACACCAGGCTGGAAATGTAAATGATTGTAAGAAGACGATTGTACTTGTAGTTGTTTAGGTTGGTATCTACAAGGTTGTAGCTATGTAATCTATTATAGTCAGTAGCGTGTATAACATGATCTACTGGGGATGATTGAAGGCTTTTAGATTTAGCAGAATACGATAAGACGTTTTCTTCTTGTACGTTATTTATCATAGATTAAAACTTTATTTCAAGTTAAATATAGCAGTAAAATGTAGGTCTGCCTTCATCTGCACTTCTACCTCATAAATAATGCAAGTTAGATTTAAAGTGGACACTTACTTCTTGTGTGTTCTTGCTAGTGATCTGGATGTTACATCGTTATCCGTGAAGTTGCAGCATTGCATGTGTCTTCCTAGAAATCAGAGGACATTAGTGGCTTTCCTAGCCACCGTTCCATTTCTTGGTTAGGTTGGATTATTGTTCTGTTTCATAAAAATAGCTTGTTCTAAAAAAAGTGCTAATATTTTGCCGTTAATGGAATACAGAATTAATGAACGGATCTTACACAACCCATCTTCCCTTTTGCAGGTAAGGTAGGCATATAACATCTAAAGCTATTTCATCAAAGTCCTCTTTAAACTGGAAAGTATCATTAACCACAAAGAATAAGGTATTATTTAATGTTAGGTATTTTACATATATTTGATTAAATGTAAAAGACCGTAAGAATAAAGTTAATAGTATCAAAGTTTTGACTGATTTTCAGGCAAAGGGGAAATTTAATAAAAAAATAAAGAAATGAAAGGATCTATCAATATTCCAACTAAATTATGTAAGTAAAACCTAGTTTCCATTTACCATGGATGATTGCAGCACAGCTATCAACATGACATGTAGAAGATTGATTCTAAGCTTTCAGAAATATTTTCTTAAAGATGTTATCAATTATCAGAATGTACTTCCAAACCTTTTAGTAGTACCAAACACCCTGGACAGTGGCCAATATGTTGTGAGTATGAAATTGGATGATTTTTAAACAAAACATTGGGGCTAGGGGCTAGGACTGCTGATGAATAATATCATGCACTGACAATCCCTGCAGCTTCGTGCATATAATACTGCATAACAAAATTTTCAATAAAAAAGGAGTTATTATGCGTAGAGAAAATTGGGGGATTCTGATAATAATTAGCTATAGCTATGCTAAACGATGGTGTAGAATGCTACCAATCAGACTCAACCATAATTTTGTCAATATCAAGCTAACACAATACGATGAAATAGAAACAATGCATGCATATATCTGTTTAATGAACATTCGTGTTTCGACTAGATATCGACGTACAAGATCTTAGAAAAAATAATCATTCTTTTCAGGCATGCTAATCTATATCTTTAGAAAATCAGCTTATGTTATGTGAAAAACATAGGATTTACTTATGCATTATTCCCAGTCCTGAGTTAGAAAAGAGAATTTGGTCTTTAAATTTTCATTTGAAACAAAGCTTCTAAGATGTGGAGAATTGATTTTGCTATATTGGTATACATGCACTTTGTGCCATAACGGTACCTTAGTTTATTGATAGTCATTACTGTCAAAAGGCGTTCAAAGGACAAATGTCTTATAGACCTACTAGTCGAATGAACTAATAATAACTTCTGATTGGTTCATATCCAGGTTAAGTTAAATTGTAGATTTTTGTTTGTCTCCCAGCGCTTATTTGCACGAAGGACATATGTGGTCTTAAAACTTTCAGTGATAACGTGTGGGTGTTCTTGTGGCAATGAAGACAACATATTCCATCTGAAATTATAATTTAGAAATAATTATCGTATCTGACAAATGTGCAGAAATCTGGTCAAAACGGAAGCCACAGGTGAAAGGTAAACTTTTACTGAGCATCTGCATAATCAAACATTACGCCTATGAAGATGATGTCAATCCATCCAGATAAATGATAATGAAGATTTTCCTTCCGCAACTTAACTTTTCAACATCCAAAATAGCAAGACACAAGAACAATATAAACTTTATTGCACCCAAATAAACCTCAGTGCACATGTACCTAAACGAAAATTAAGTCCAAGCATTCTACAGCACCTCAAAGTCAGGAGCGTTACGAAGCCTCTTCCTCAAAGTTTCATTTTGAAAATACCTCCTTTTCCCACATTTAATTACAGAGACAGTTATAAAATGTGAGGTACGTAAAAACATAAAATACCCTTGCGCCTCTATCCCAAAAGTTTATTTGATTAAGATAGTAAACATTACATAGTGTTTTCTTTGGTAAACTTTTGTGGAAAAGATGCAATCGGAAACATAGTATATATGCAGAAAATATTGTTATGTATACATATCATATAAAAATTGGAACAAAATGAAAATGATATAATGAAATTTCAATTTTTAATGAGAACTTAAATTCTGAAAAACCTTTTTTTCTGGGACACAGTCAAAATAAATAGCATAAATTCAGAAGGGTTCATCAAGTCGGCAATAAGTATTTTCTATGATTTTTATGATAGGTTTAATCCCTTTGTTTTCATGTGAGTGCTCTAATTTTTTTTATTATTTTGGGTTTGTATGGTTTAATAAAATCCGGCTGCGTGTGCTTTATATATTTGCCTACGTACTGTTAGTGTTACCTACTTTGTTTCCCTTGGGTGATTGACCTTGAACATATCAAATTGTTTCGCATTTTGAATTATCTATCCCGTATATTTATAAAATGAGGCCAAGTGCATTAAATTCTGTAGAGTGTTCTATTGCAAATGCATTTCCTATAGAATGTGCAGTTAGCAGACGTTTTCATAATTTATCAACTTTTTCTTCGTATTGTCATTACAGACCAGACATAACTATTTCGAGTGGCATTTCAGCCCTTTAAGATCCACTTCTCTTACTTATAGACGGGTATTGTTTTCTGTCCATTATGTTTAATATTATTGTATTTACAAATCTTATAACGTTTATGAGGTATTGTCCCCGCTATACATCTGTTCTGGAGTCTTCGAACATAGAGTCCCTCCCACATCCAATGTACAAAGAGATATAATGATGATATATGTTCAGTGTGTATAATTTTTGTATTTGTCATATAGTAAGACTGACTTTACAGTTCAACATGTATCAATCGTTTGATATTTTCCTTTCTCCTATGGTTTTATATCGCCATTATTTGGAACAGCGCCTGTTTGTCGGAGTATTGGTGGAAGTCTACCCCTACTCCCCTTCCCTCATCCCTACCCCCCACATGGATTGTGGGACTGCTGGGATCCATCGTGTATAGAATGAGTTATTACGCTAAATGGGAAATAAAATGTTCTGTCGTTAATGATTGTGTCCCGTTGTTTAACAGTACCAAAGTAAAGTGTCCCTTGTATGTGAGTAAAGTGGCCATTAGGATGCCATTCATCGGTGATTCTTACCGTGGTTTCCCCGTCTTCTTCCTCCACCAGTAAGAGACAGCATACGCTGAAAAAATGGCCGCTAACCCAATCCAACAACAACCAAAGCAAAGTATGTGTGTGTGTGTGTGTGTGTGAGTGTGTGTGTGTGTGTGTGTGCTTGTGTGTTTGTGCTTTTGAGTGTGTGTGAAACATTGAGAACCAGAGGCAGTGTGGCAAAATAATATATATCAACTGTGTTTACCATTGTGGTGCAGACTAACGCATTTGAATCACGCAAAAGATGTTCTGTTTCGCCCCGCTAAAAATGTTGTTTTTACCATTTATCGGCCAAGTCAGTATTTTTCATTTACATATTTTGACTTCAGCAAAGGGTGACGGACGAAGTGGATAGTACTCTAGTCTGGCGCAGATTGTTGTGAGAGAGAGACAGAGGGAGGAAAGGAGAGAGATAAAAGAAACTAGCAATACTTTTTATTAAAAAGCAATTAATACATTTTTTATAAACCACGTTCACTTAAACATCAGTTATGGAGAAGTATACATGTCTGAGTTTTCGATCATAGTGTTGCCATTGTACATTTTATAAAATACAGCTCGTGGTTCCGACATAGTGGCATTTCATAAAAACACGCCATGATGCATCCAAAGCAAAAGTAAAACAAAACACAGCTCATGATACGTCGAATGTAAACGTCATTAAAATACTTTATGAAGAACTATTACATTTCATAACACACAATTCATGATGCAACCAATGTACAATTCCATAAACAGAATTCACGGTACAAGATCTTGACATGTCATAAAAAGTACTGCTCATGGTGAAACTAATGTTCATGTCACAAGATGAACATTTTGTGGTAAAACATAATGACGTGTTACGAGCAAGTCATAAAACACAGCTCTTGGTAAAAGCAATATGCATGTCAGTAAATACAATTCTTACAAATGGGTATGTCATACAAAATACAAAGTTCATATTATCTTTGTTTCATCTGTCGCACAATGTCTTTGCCACTTTTAACCTAATGTCGAACAAAAAAATTTTTTCCATTCATGTTCTTCTTCCCAGGTGCAAATATGTTGGTGTATTCAACGTGATATACACACTTATTGGTAAGCAAGAAGTGTAGATAAAGTGCAATAAATATCTTCCCCACATTGTGGTGAAATGTGTGTCATGTGAATTGTCGCTTTTCCATCGGTAATGTCAAACTCGCCATTGATTTGCTTAACGAGTTGAATTGTGTCCAAGAGTTTGAAAAAAGTTAATAAAGCAGATGTACTAAGCCAGTCAGGAGATTTTAAGCTGTAATGAGTGAAGAAAAGACTCAAACAATCTTGACCAGTGTAACGGCACAGCCGTGTCAATTACTCTGATAAAGCATAAAGTAATTCAGCAATGAAGACAGCTGCTATCTCTGGCAGAACGTGAGAGGTGAAGTCTTTAAAGTTCTCCTTGTAGAAATAAGCAGTAGCAGTACACGTTTGTGAAAAAAAATATTTTTGGGATTTCCGTACGATTCTTTTTCTTGGGCGAACTTGGCTGTAATGGTCGTATGAAGGAAGATGTAGATGGTGTTTGATATAGATCTTTCTCTCTGTGGAACGTGTCTTTAGTAAGCCAAGTCTTTATTCAAAATTATCTTTATGTCTAGCAAGTTATATATTGGAGATCAGTGTGTGCGTAAGGTAACGAGTTGTGATAGTGAAGTCGCATCAGTTTGTCTTCGACAATCTGATACACTCTTTCCAAAGGTCGAGTAAAGATTTGATGATGACACAAGGCACCAACTTTGAAAAGATCCGTCGTTTCCACACGATAGTTTTGATACTGAAAGGACTTATAAGATCTGGAAGTTCAACACTTGACAGGAGTGATAGTTCAATGTCATTCGTTTTAATTGGCATATCGCATGACGTTCTCCTTGTTTTCCTTTAGACTCGTAACGGTAGCATTTATGGTCACTAAAAGCAAAACTCAAAATAGTGTCATCTGGGTATTGGTCGGTTCATGGGCCCATACGATTCTCCCTCGGTGTCTGGGTGATCTCCTTCAGGTCGATGACGTACATCCAACCTTTAGAATCAAACTAAATAACATGCTCTACATAACGTTCCAAACACCAAATTTAATTTTACGTATGTTGCAATGATAACATTTTGAACTCGTGCTTCATTCTTCTTCAAAATCAAATCATTATGCATGAGTTCGATTTGGTAGGCGAAGTCCATCTAGATTTCTGTTAATAATTCACAAGTTCCTATTTGGGCGTGTTTCGTGCAATGTTGTTCGTAACACCTTGATTATGTCAAGGACACTATATGCGTCCTTCAAGAAGCCAATACCTGCAAGCTAAACACTAAGAAGAAGAAGAGGAAAAAGAAAAACAAGACGAACAAGAAGAAGAACAACAACAAATGAAGAAGAACAAAGAAGTATGAATTTATCTCTTTTTCACTCTCTGTCTCATAAATCATGAACCCGCTTTGATGCACGTTTATATGGACATATTTATGAAGCAAAAAGCAATATGAAGTATTTGATTTAAAATGCAGATAAACTAGCAATTCTCCCCCTCAATGGAACAAAATGACAGACCCCTCTCTAAAGGTTTCATTCCGCATTGAATAAATATATTTTGTAATAAATACACTGCCACCGGCACAATCTAAATGCAGTACTAACGTAATATTGTAACTAATTAAATATCAGAAACATACCAACAGAATATTAGTAACATATATTTAATAATCTTATTTCAGACAAACGAACTCGGCAGCAAAACTTGATCTTAGTAGAATTGCAACATAAATTCAGAATGCACACAAATTCGCATTTTCCTGCCGCAATAAAAGCAAGATGTTTCAAACAGATCGAGTCGAGCTAGATTGAGAGTGAATGTTTTTTTTGTTGTGAACTTATTGCCTGTCAAATACGTAGGAATCGTTTTGCGAGTACCTTCTATGAATACTACTCCTGAAACCTCAGATGGTCCTTCTCATGTTTATAAATGTCGATAAAATATACATTTGGTTTCGTGAACATTGTGACGATCTGTTTTCCGTAGCCCAGAAGCGTCGTCTGACTCGCTTGTAAAGTGATGCTGTCCGAGACGACTATTATAAATATAGGTTTACTCCACAACTTGATCAAGCTTGTAAATATGTTCATGTTTAATCTTTGCTACATAAAATCATTCATTTTCATTAATGCATAAGTGAATGGGGCTTAATAGCAATAGATTATTTTGAAACCTAGTGATGACTCGATTGTTTTAGGTATATTTCGCTTTCTCTCTGTCCATAATGATAAACTTATAACGCCCTATTCTTTTTCTACAAATACGCGCAACAATGTAACACGTAAAGTCAGACTCACAACACAGGATACATGTCATAAGATGGCGGATGTCAATTTCCCCTTATATCCACGAATAGTTTGGTCCTGTTTAACATAAAGCTCCTTAAGGCCATATTCTACTACTCCTACATTTACCCTCCCTGTGGCAATAGTTCTAACGGCCGACATCTGTTGGCATCTAACAACAAAGGCAACATATTGATCTTCTTTGCATTTTGTTTTCCTTACATTTATTTATTACATGTGATTGTGTGTCTTGCAATTTATTGCATAGTGGTTAACGGGGAATCTCTCTTATTATTACCTTCAATATGAAATTTTTGCACCAAGCTTAGCTATAGTTGTCCTGTTGATATGTTTGTGCCTCATATTATAATTAGGGTTTTCCTAAGATTTTTCATTCCAGATAATATTCGGATCATGTTTGAAGTTTTACAATTCCTTAACCTGGATGTGCTGATCATTATTTCCTTCCGTTTCTATTTTACATTTTTTCATCTGATCTGTAGTTGTGAATTAAAAATGTTGACTTTTTTTAAAATTTATAAGGTTGAATTGGTGTTTAGTAGTTGTCTTATTATTGTATCTTTATGGAATGTTACTGAGGATGAGACTGTGTGAGTCTGATTTGGATTTTTAACGTAGCTTAAACAATGTTTCAGTCATTTCACTACGATGTTTGCAGTGTGACAGTTTATAGCGATGTCTAGCACTGGGGCATCATGCCGCAGACATGTAACATTATATCCCTCCCAGTCACATTATTCTGACGCCAGGCCGGCCAGTCCTAACACTAATCTCTTAATGATCAGCGCCTAGCGAGGCAACTGATAGAATCATTTTTATAAGTCTTTGGTATGACTCGACCGGGGTTAGAACCCTTGACCTCCCGCATCCTACCTGAGGATGAAATCAAAAGAATCTGTACATAAGACTATGCATGACGTTTCATTATGGATAAATTTCTTATCGTGTTTACTTTGATAGTCTGTTACGTGGAACATATACTCGGTGCGTTTGCTCCTTCTTCAATGTTTGCACTTTATAACGATTGATTGGAAAGTTCGTGTATCCATCTCATGCACACTCTGATATTACTCAGTAATGTCGACACATTTACGTACTAGATACTTTTTTTCGTGAAACATTTTGTACTATCATGTATATTTTCTGCAGGCATTGAAAAGAAATATTGTAATACGGTCTGTCTTCTATCCATTGATATTAACAAGCAATCTCATTATGAAGGCAAAATATAAAGTTGTTGTCAGAACGTTACGCGTATGGTGTTGTATATCAATCGATATGAATGCACAACTTTTCAAAAAGCCATAGGTGAGTTCGCAATTATGAATTGCTTTGAACATTGTTTAGATTGTTTAGATTCTTAAACATTTTACACGTACAACAGACTCTGGTGTGATGTCTTTAACTTGCTGTAGCAGATATGTTCCACGACATCCTTTGCAAATTATATAACAGCAAATGTGATGATGAAAACAATCTTCATAATAACCTGTTTAAGCATCACTTGTGCTACGTCAGTTAATATATGTATCGCTGTTCATTGTATTGATTAATTCAAGGCATGAAACACCTTATATTCAGATGCTTCGTTGATTAAAATGTTTGAAAGAAGATCATCATCAGCAGCAGCAGCATCGTCAATTATGTAACCTAAGAGACCGTTAGGGCACAACTCATGACTTCACAACCAATTCTCTCCATCTTTCCATGTTCTCTACTGCCTTTGGGAATCTCCAAACCCCATGCCTGTCCACTCTTTAATGTTGTCTTCCCACCTCTTTGTCTGTCTGCTTCTGCTGCTGCACCCTCTCACTGTGCCTTGTAAGATTGTTTTTTGCACGTCAAGATGATCTTGCAACAGGATGTTTTTTTTCCAGCCCAGATGATCTTTAAACATGACCGTACCACTTCATATGGTTCGATGGCTCGTTGGATCTTTTTAGGTTACATGGTCAATGTATGACATGCCCAAGATCCATCTCATTTTGAAGGTTTAAATCCTTTTTGATAGATCTGATGTGAGCTTTCATGTTTCACATGCATACAGAAAAATGGATAATACAATCGATCGCATCAGTTTTATTTTGGAACCAAGAATAATGTGGTGTTCCTCCATATTGGTCTCATCCTTGTTATTACTGTTGTTGTCTGGGCAATCCTTTAAAGCATTTCTGGTCTGTAGGCCTCATCTGTGATAATTGACCCCAAGTACTTGAAACGTGTGATTATTCCCAGCTTCTGTCCACTGACCTTTATTTTTTGCACTGATGCCATTGCATTGGCGTTGCATGTCATCAGGTTGTTTTTTCGGCTCTGACCTCCATACCATATGTTTGTGGAGGTTGTGTCGAGGCACTCAATCAAGACAGCCAGTCGTCTCCTGCTAAGCCATCAATATCATCTGCGAAGCGATGATTGGTGATTGTTCTTCCTCCAATGCTGACAGTGCTTTGTCATACAGGTGCTCAACAACTAGCACAAGGTTGAGCTGAAGGTGTACTTCCTCATAGTTGCCCATGATGCAGCATGCCACACCCTTCTCGAAATCTGTTAAGATATTGTATGGATTTTGCTGATGATGAAGGTATTTCTCTCATAGGAGTCTGAGATTGAAGATTTGTTCTGTGGTACTCCTTCCTGCTCGGAAGCCTGCCTGCTCTTCAACAATAATTGAAAATTATCTTCAGCATGACTTTGCTTGGGTGGCTGATCAGACTGATGGTTCTGTGGTTTTGTCATAGTTGTGTGTTTCCATTCTTGGGGAGTACGATGACCAAAGATTGAGACCAATGTTGTTGAAAATTATCCTTTCTGTCATATCTTGTTGCAATTTGTTGTTAGGACAGTGACTAATTCTTCTCCTCGTGCTTGAACGAGCTCTGTTGGTATGTTATCAACGCCAACTGAAATTCCGTTCTTTAGTGACCTAACTGCAGTTTCTACTTCCAAACGAAAAATGGGGTTGTCATCACTTTCTTCTGTCTTAAGGCAATTTAGTACTGCTGGATTTTCTTGGGTCTTATTATGGTACTATTCTGGGCAGTATTATGACCATCGCTTGAGGATCTCTTGACCTTCTCTGAGGCAGTTTTCTGACTTGTCTTGGATAGTAGTAGTTTTCCCTTGTTCAAGAGATGTGAGATCTTTCACCAGTTGATATACCATCTTGCTACCGTTTCTGCTCAGACTGTGCTTCGATTTCACAGCATTGTCTTTCTATCCAAGACTCCTTTACCTTTTTCATGCGTTTCCTGATCATGTTGTGTATATCTCTATATTTTCTAGCTCCTACATGGTCTCTTCTTTTGTCACATAGTTCAAGGATATATGTTGTGATCCACATTTCTTTGTTCAGCGATATTTGCCAATGATATCGCTGGCTTTGAAAGTCACAGTTGTGTTTAATGTGATTGCTACTATCATTTAAATGCACTCACGGTACATGAGGACAACTCTCCAAATACAAACAGTGACTCCCGTTCTTATCCTCAATATATACAAAGCTCGTCTCTCCCGATTCTGAAAAAAATTACAATATGAAATCTCCTGGTAAGCCGTCTCCATGCCGGTAATGCTTTCCGGTTGTTATTACAATCTGATCAAACTGACGCCTGGGTGCAAAAGAAAAGCATAGTAAGACATTTATTCGAAGCCAGAATAACTGATGCAAGTCATTTTGTCAGGAATACAACATACATGCAATGATTTGAAAGACAGGTTATGACAAGACTGAGGAAAAGCTGCACAGTAGATAATATGCACGATAATGCGGGGAGTGTATACATAAATGTGTCTAAACTGTGATAATTGTTGAAGTGGCTTGGGCAAACTGTTTGAATCTAAGTTTTTGAAACAAAATAGATTGTAAATATTACTGTTTACTTCTATCAATCTCATACTGTCTGCCACTGCTGCTAATTTGTTTTAAATCTGGCGATATATTCGATATGTTTTTCTCAACTCTCAAGGCTGGATAAAGGGAAAATCACCAGTTGGCGTGTTTTGTTTGTTGAGGTAGTTCGAATTATCTTATATGTCTTTACTGAGCATGCATTAACCTTGCTTAACTGCATAACACTCAATAGCAAAATGTAACATAAAACTTACAGTACAAAATGTTATAACACACTATTCCTTTTCTGCATAAAAAGGCTGCATAGGGTTGCGCATAACTGCAGAGCAATATTGTTATTGCCCAACTGCACAATAATACAAAGAAGAGGCGTAATAGAAATAGAAAAACGTTTTTTGCAAGACCTCATAATAATACTTAAAGTAGTATAATTGTAACACCATACAGGGAAGATTATTTTTTGCAAGTGTTGAACCGGATTTTGCAAACCGTTGACAAATTATAGACCAGTATGGTTTAACAATTATGTATATTTAATTTTTATTTTGCCATTAGTCTCTGACCATAATTGAGGGTAAACGCTTGGGCTGACCAGACTAATGTCTTTTTAAAAACAACATTTTACATAGTTAAATCTTGTATGTGACTGTAGATGATATTATATTATAATTATATTTATTTTAAGATAAGTATTGCTTGTAGGTAAACATGTTTACTTGTATTTGAGTCCAGGACCTTCGTTTTGCCCTTGGGAATTCCTGATCTACCCGATATGGGTCTTATTCTTTATAAAAATTTAAGTAAAATACACGATCTTGTTTATAACTTGGAGTGAACATTTGACTCTTTTCCAGGTCCTCTTATTGTTTCTTAGGTTTTTATATCTTCTTCCTTTCGTAATATTATGAGGCGGAATCAAATCAATCTTTTAGTAGCATTCTGTTTAATTTGATAGGATTTATTTATTTTAAAAAAAATATTGGAATTACAAAGTGCTCATTGATATTTTCGGACTAAATCACTATTGTAATATTATTGTTAATTCATTTAAGGATAACTTGGATTAAATTATTGTGATACATCAGGTACGTTAGGACCTCAACACTATTCAATATGTACATAAGCACATTGGGAATGCTCTACACGTTTGAACCTGTGATAACATTTCCTGTACAATTTGAATTGTAGTTCACAGAAGTGTACATTATTTTTTACATTTTCACTTTATATGATCGGAAAATACATTATATGTTTAATTTTACAAAACTTGTTGGTTTCGCTCTTTGATGTTGTTTGGTTTAAGATCATAGAGATGTAATATAGCCAAATGTTAGCTTAAAGTTTGGAACATCATAGCAAAACAATGGTTAGGTTAAATTTTGTGTCTGTTTGGTTTTACTCGGATTGCGGATACAGTCCTTGTAACAGAAGATTGATGAAAAATCTATCTAACGTTTTGAACCATAAAGCCTATCAAGATACATGTATTCAGAAACTTTAATAACGAATTTGCGATCAGTAACCTCGCAATCTGTATTGGGAACAATCTTACTATACTTGTAACGGTTATATGTAAGAATAAATAGCTCATTTATATTATTAGGAAAAGACGCCAGTACAAGAACACGCTTTAAATAAATTGTGTTGGCAACGGCAAATCGAGTAAATATCCTAACCGCGCTAATATTAGTTCCCAATGTCCATTGTGGGGCATTTGAGGTCAATCCCTGAGACTTTCATCTGATCTACCATAACATCAAGTGATGTTAATTTTCACTTCCGTTTTGCCATTTCTCTCACCATATTTGCCAATTCACTGTTGATGTATAAAGTACTCGGTTTTGAAAGAAGAGCTGTATTCACTGATAATAGTCTTAGGTGCCCTATTTCCCCTGAATTTGAGACCAAAAGTTTCGATGGCAACAAAAAGAAAAAAATATAATTAAAAGCGTCTACTGTGGTAACTAAATTCTAAATATCACTTACACATGTGCTAGTACGTTTACCGTTGGCATATCCGATTGATGGATTTTCTATATACAAAGCGTTTACAAGGCACTAATATGCGTTTTAAATTTTTTGGGGGGAGAGGATGGGAGATTGCCTCACATGATAGTCTTTGTAATTGGGATATCATTACTAATGTAACACTATAAGACGTTAGAGTAATTAAAAGTGGGTTTTTAAGTTATATGTGGTGTAAGTATTAGCTGATAATCTAAAGAAATAATCACCCTCAGCAGCAGGCAGGGTGAACAGACCACTTTGTACGTGACCTTATTTTACAAAAATAAATGTTCCTACAGGGGCTGAAAAAATAATGTCAATAACGCTAAACATAACCTCCGTACTTTTATTATTACCAAAACGGATAATGTTAGCTCATTTTTTGTTATTTTATTTTTGACTTTTTGTTTTTTATGTTATAATGCGTTTAGTTTACTCGCGGGTCGCTCAATTTTTGTCGGCCACCCTGCCTGCTGCTATAATTAAACAGCCAGTATAAATATTATTAATATGGTTGTCATCGGAGAACCTCATTCTGCTAGATTAGCAAGAGAACGACTAGAAGCAATTAGAAAATATTTACCTGTTCGTGATGCTGTCAAGCAACAATTACAAGAACGACAAGAATCTCATGTTGAATTTGAAGAGGATACAAAACAATTGTTCAGGCCCATCACAGAAACAACCAAGGGCCTTCTTCCTGTGTCAGAAAAGATTGCAGAGTCAACTGGCAAAATAGCGAAACGCACCAAACAGACGAAGAAACTTTTGCGAGAACTACCAGATAGCTGCTGCGTTGCCACCTCCTGATGCACCAACGCCAGAACCAGAGCCTGAAGAAGCAGAAGCAGAACCAGCGCCTGAAGAAGCAGAACCAGCACGGGGCAGAGTTAATGTAACTAACAAATTCACCGAAGCTGCCATTGATGACATCAGAGCGGCTAAAAACGTAGGTCAATTGGCTAAAAGTGCGGTCAGGAGTTACAATAATAGAAGAAATTTATTAAAACCTGATTACGCAGATGACATTATTGGTCGTGATTTATGGTACAAATGGATATTTCGTATCATTATGGTGTTGATCAAGCTAGAAATACCGATCCGAGATTTATTGATTATAGTAATGCAATTGATAACTATATCACATTTATGCAGCTAACACCACAACAACAAGAACAATTACGGCAGCAACAACAAAAACAATTACAGCAGCAACAACTACAACGTAAAGAGGAAGAACAACAAGGTCTTCCCATGACCACAGAAGACTGGTGGAAACAACAACAAGAGAAAAAGGAAAAAAGATCTAGTAAAAAAGGAGAAGGTCTTTCTACTGGTATTTCTACCGGAGATGATCTTACTCCATGCCCTAATAATGTCCTTGCTGATGTTGATCGGCTCGAAATACTCATTGGAGGAAAACGAGCTGGAAATAACTCACGAGAAATAATTAATGAAATATCTGATATTTGCAGACGGTTATTTACAGGCGGTATCATGGACGTTGATGTTTATCAGTCTCTTATTAACGAAATTGCCGATGATTACTACAGCGACTAAGTACGTAATTAAATACAATTACTATAATAAAATGATCGTACACGGTACTCAACGTGGACCAACCATGGTCAGGGTAATAAACTCACGATTACCAGTATACAAAACAACCTACGGAGATGGACTAGGTGATGTTGTTCAGGGTCTATTTAGAAGGATAGCCCCAAAAGCAATACCGATCGCAAAGCAACTGGGTATGAAAGCTATTGATGTTGTTCGTGAAAAAGGTATTGGTGATATGGGTAATCTCGCTGGTAAAGCATTTTCAGCGATCAAAGATAGACTAACACGATTAATACGACGAAAACCTCAACCACCAGTAAAATTACCTAGTACTGAAGTAATGCCTGCAAATGTCAGTAAAATAATAAATCAAGTTGCTAATCAAAAACTATCAGAGTTGGCTGATGTACCAATGTCAGAAAAAGAAAAAAATATAACCGCTAGTCTGATAGCAGGAAGTGGACTTCGTTTTAGACGATAATAATTATAATAAATATGTTTAAGCGAATATCTGATCCAGCATTTGACATGGACGTACCAGTACTCAAAGATGAGTCTGTGCGTGATTATCAATATTATTCTTATGACGCTCGAATTCCAGATCAGCATGGACGAATTGAACTACAAGTTCAGGATACAAGTAGGTATTTCTTACCCGCTGAGGCTTTTATTGAAGTAGAAGGTAAATTTTTTAAAGCGGATAATACTGAATACGATAATAATGTTGCTTTTGGTTTTGTTAATAATGGTATTATGGCGTTATTTGACAGCGCCACTTATATGATTGATGGTAAAAATATTGAATCAATTCAGAAGGACGTTGATGTTGCTACAACAATATTGGGTCTAGCACGATACAGCGATGATTATTCAAGATCAGCTGGTCCATCAATGATGTTTGTAAAGGACACTTCTGATCACCCTAACAACATACAATATAATCTAAGACGACCTAGAAACAACGCCAACAACGCTGACGCTGATGTGTGGCCGGTGGTTCATGGTGCTAATCCAGAATTTAATTTAGGATTTACAACACGTAAATCAATGTTGAAAGATAGAATGTTTTCATGTGCAATTCCACTTTCACACATATTTGGATTTTGCAGAAATGTCAGAAAAGTTATTTTTGGAGCCAAACATACGGTTGCACTCGTACGAAAGGCCACAGACGATGATGCAATATGGCATGTTGCAGGTGCTGATGATGCTGCGACTAGGGCACTTCATGGTAAAGTAGTATTAACCAAACTTTCATTGTGGATGCCAGTGATGACTCCAACAATACCTGAAGAAGATCGGTTACTTGCTTTTATGAGTCAAGGTGGTAAATCAATGTTGTCATGGTTAACAATGACCACAGATGCTGTTCAGAGTGCAATTAATGGTTTATTTACATGGCAAATAGCTTCTCAACAGGGAATAGCAGCACCACGACATATATTTATTGCGCTTCAGGATAATACACGTGTAGGTAATCAAACAAAAAGTTTAATGATATTTGACAAACTTGGTGTTTCTGAAGTTTCTTTAAGAATAAATGGACATCAAGAACCATCTGAGGATATATTGCTGAATTTCGATCAAAATCATGTAGCACGTGCATATCATCGTCTAATGAGGTTCATGGGTCGTGATCAAAATATTGATACTGGTTTACAAATATCACAATTGGATTTTACAACCTTATATCCGATTTATTACTTTTCGCTCGAACATTTAGATTTAACCAGACAGTCAGTAGTCGATATACATTTTCGAGCTCGTGTTAACAGAAATATTATAGATATTCCTAATTACAGAGCAATTGCTGTCATACTCAGCGATAAATCAATGTTACTTGAAGGTGTTGGTGGACGAATGCGAGTAGTTGATGCTTCAGTAGAAAACATGTAATTAGATCGTTTATGAATATTATAATGTCGTATAATCACGTTAGTGTTAGTCTGACTCCTGGTCAGATTAAAAGGATACAATCAGCATCAAAAATAACTGTGGATTAAAAATATTGCTAAAGAAAGATCAGATGAGCGGTTCAAATAAATTATCTCTTACAGAACGTCAGCTCGGGCATTTCGATGAAGCCAAAAAATCAAATAAAGGTACAAAACTTAATCTTTCTGCGGATGCCATTAAAGACATCATTAAGACGGGTGGTATATTTCCACTTCTTGCTGCTATACCAGCATTAATAGCCGCTGCAGCCCCAGCTGTTGCAAAAGCAGCTGCATTAGGCGCTGTTGGAACCGCTGCTGGAATGGCATTAAAGAAAGCAACAGGAAAGGGAATCAAAAAAAAGGGAAGGGGTCTAAGATTACCAGGGACTCCACATTCATGGTACGGAAAAGGCCTAAGATTACCAGGGAACAGTTTACTAATATCTCCTATGTCCAATTTTGATTTACTAGATGCTGCTAAAAAATTAAAAATAAAAAATTTTAGAGGAGTTTTTATGCGTGATCAATTACCGAAACAACCAAATAACATTGAAACCGGTATTATTAATCTCGATGAAAACTCTGGCCTGGCACGCATTGGGTCGGATATGCAATTGATCCACGTGGAATTATTTATTTTGATTCATACGGACTAGCTCCACCAAAAGAATTCTTAAAGTATATTAGCGGCTATCAAAGTACTCCAATATGATATTCAACATTACCTACACAAACATTAACTGATCCACCAATATGTGGTCGAGAAGTACTTAATGTACTTGATGCTGTATCAAAATCAACAAAACCACCTCACAAAGTTGTATATGAATATACTACGTTGTCACATTTAAACAGACATTAGTAAATATAATGGTGGATATTTATGGAAGATCTTCTCGTGGTAAAAGTCAGCAGCAAGCTGATTTATCTAAATACGCAACTCTCGATCAGCTCAGAAATGAGATTGATGATTTATTAAACATAACCAGTGTGGATCAAAGTGAAGTAGTTGTTTTTCAGGATAAGGAAGGACGATTAAAAACTAGTAATATACAACTACCAGATGTACTTATACGAGTTCCTAATGCTGTTGTTAATAATATAGTTACTTTTACTGATCAGGGTAAAATACAAGATTCCAGTACGTCAGTCAGCGATTATATTAAGAAAGCTGGTGATTCATTTACAGGTAGCATTATTATGAATCAAAATAAAATTATAGACCTTGGAAACCCAACCGCAGATACAGACGCCGCAACAAGGAAATATGTCGACGATCAAGAATCTAAATACGTATTGGCCAACGGCGGTATAATGCGTGCATTTCTTAATATGAATAATAATGGTATTAATAATCTTAGAACACCAGAATCTGATTTTGATGCTGCAACAAAAAAATACGTCGATGATAAGGAAATTCCTATGACAACTTCGCTAAAAACAATCAATGACGAAATGACTACACTCAATGCTACTTTTTCTAGACATGTAGAAACGTTCTTAAATTTTCGTAGAAACATAAACAAAACCATTAAGGAATTTTTTGGGGAACAACCAACCGTTGACATAAAACTAGCCGACGTTAACACGAAACTCAACGACATTGTCAGTGGAATACCTAATATTGTTCAAAAAACTAATCTGATTAAAATTCCACACAGACAAATTAAAAATATCGTGTACACAGTAGCATCGGGACTAACAACATGGTCACAGCAAAATAACACTATTAAATATACCGCAGAAGTTACTGATGTGTATAGACTATCTATCTTTAGCTCTGCAAAGTTTAAAATTTATACTACAACATTTCCGTGGCGTCATTCAACAGATGCTTTCTCTGGAGTTGTATCTATAGTGTTAAATAAGGATGCTGAAGAAATATTTTTACTGGAAGCAGATGATCAAACAATAACTGCAACGTCTTACTGGTGGTGTTTGGAATTTGTAGCTGAAACACCACAATTAGTCACTTAATATAACAATAATTGATCAACCTCAGTCTTGCATCGACGTTCAACGTTACAGATGCAATCAAGTATATGAGCGTCTGACTAAACTAAATAATTTTATTGATTATTATAACACGAAAATAAAAAAATACAAAAGACGTATAGTTATTATTGATGTAGTTGTTTAATCGGTTTCTGCTGTTATTGCTGGAACAGGATTATTATTATCAACATTGACGATGACAGCACCTACTGTTATAACCATCATTGCTTCAGCATCAGCGACTATTGCTGGTGTTCTCGGTATTATAGCTAAAAAGATAGATACCTGTACAAATGCTAAATTGCACGATTATATGATTAAATTACATACAGTGGCAGAGGCATGTTCTAAACTATCTTTGTACATTTCTTCGTGTGTCAGTGATGGTGAAATATCCGATACTGAATTTGCGATGATGATGAAAATCTATGATGACGCTTTTAAGGTGATCGCTAATGATTTTAATGAATTAAATAGTAATGATAATAATAATGACAGACAGGGAGTTACTTCAGCAGATCGTCACTAATACGACTCCGTCAAAAACTACTTTGATATCGTTAAGTTCGACCAATCAGAGACTGATATTATTTTTTATTTTAAAGAAATAATTATTATATAATGAACCAAGAAAACATTAAGGATATTATTTCTGCTATTAAAAAATTAAAACATAACGGAATAAATCTATCTGATAATCTCGATCCTGAAAAAATATTATGTGATTATGAAATATTAAAACAAAGAAAAATTGAAAATAAATACACATTACCATCCAATTATAAATTTGTAAAATTAATCTATCAGTCTATGTTAGAATCCTTGGCGGTGGTAAATGAAAAACAGGTAAAGCTATTTGCCCCTCTTGCACGTTCGATTGAAAATATTAGATCCGAACTGTCTCGTGAATACGAGAAAAAGAAAATCGTGGATAATCGTGTAATGCAATTAAGATAGATTATGTTATCTGATTCTGTCAAAAATGAAAGTGACACTGAGAGCGACGATGAATGTACCCCTGGTAAAATATAAAGTCGAACTATATACAATTTATTTCTTAAGAGTACAGAGTTAGATATATTCAAATATTACCAGCTGATCGTATTTTATTGAATATGCTGATTTGTATGTTTTATTTGCAACATTTTGTACCGAACTCGGTACAATATTAAAATGTTTTGCAGCCGCATTAATTGAGGGAAAAGTTATTTCTTGGCCTGTTTCTGTATTTATGGATTTAATAGCTCTTCTTGCAAA
>JAECUM010047658.1:0-26899 GCA_016617855.1 Megalonaias nervosa
TGTTCTGAGAGCAGATGAGGTACAGTACAGCTTAGATGATTTTTCAAAAACCCCACACATCATTGTGAGGTTGGAGATAGAGTGGTGTATAGAGGATTAAGAAAATAAACCAATATCTCTCTGTTTCTTTTTTTGATGGACTTGCTGCTGCAGCTCACGGATTTAATAGGTCTGCACAGCTTGCTTTATTGTGGAGTCATCATGAATGACCACAGCAAGGTGGACATGGTCTCTGTAAAATGGGCATGGTTTACTGTTTATGTCCCTTGCAAGGATGCTGTAAAGAGGTTCATGGAGTTGGGGGCACTGATTTGTCTACATCATCTCATTTGGGAGTTATTTGCTTACTTTCTGATACTGAAAAAATGTGATAATTCAGCTGATTATAAACATTTCTTGGTTCTAATAAAGATAATATAATAGACAAAATGTGAAATCAAAGGTTGGATATTATTAACATAATGACAATACATTGTAAACTGTATTAAAACTACATTTTTCACAATGAATAGTATTATTTTTTTCTCAATGCTACATCATTGGAATTTACCGATGCATTCATTTCCTTATTTCTGCTGCAGTTCGCACAATATGCTTTATTATCATATGAAAGTCTGTCCCTACAGTAAAAAGAATGATAACAAAAGATAAACAGCAAAAACTTTTTATAACAAAATTGCATTCATACATGACTGAAGTGAAACAAAATCGCACAAGTTCTGATAGTTAACCCATGCGTGAATTTTCATTAACATAAAATACGATTTATTCTGACATCCAATCACAGGATTACAGAGGGGCACCAAAGCTTAAGAGGCATAGTTCTCGTGGATGCTGCATGAAGATACAAAAACAAAAATTTTTTCGAAAGCTAACTGACCATGTACTGTTCCAGCAATATAAAGACAATAACGAAATTATGTTTATTCTCATACTGAATTTCTCACATACTTGCATCCTCTCTCTCTCTCTCTCTCTCTCTCTCTCTCTCTCTCTCTCTCTCTCACATTAAAATTACCATAATTAAACTTTGTATGTTTTGTGAAGTACCTAAATAGCCTTAGTATTCATTGCTCAGATATTTATCATTCATCTCTCGCCATACACCTGAAGGAGGGTCTCGGTGTTCGAGAAGCCATTCAACTTCCCCCTGTAGGGAGATGATGGAAAGTTCTCATGCCTCTAACAGAGTGCACGCTTCATGTAGCAGGTTGCTTCTTCCTGTTCGGGAAGTAGAGCACTGTCACCATGGGTTGCTCCCTCCCATTGTGGTGGTAGAGCACCGCAAAAGCAGGTTGCCTTACACAGGACTCAGGCTAGGGACAGGGACTACTTTGGTGTCTCCACTTCCCAATTATACTTATGAACCCTTATGGGATGTGGGGCCTTTGCCTCGGGGACCTTGGTCCATTATGTTCCCATGGGCTACTGGACCTTGCACTCCCAATCAAAGTGATGCTGCAGCTCATGTCCCACCATCACCTCACCAAGTGGTTTCCTCTAGGAAGACTAAAGGTGTTACATCATCTAGGGTAGACAGACGTTCTTGTCTCCCTTCTGCACCTCCTGATGAACCAGGGACTGTGGCACAGAGTGCTCCAATGCCCCCTCCATCAAGGGACATAGTGATGCCCAGCCACTCTACTCGGAGTATACTTGACTATGATGATGACAATGCACTCCCCATCCTCAAGACAGAACTGTGGCAATGACACTTTCTCTCAGGCCCACCCTTCATCTTTAATGGATGAAGAAGAACAGGTCTGGTCCTTTGATAAGGCCGTAAACAAGGTTTACCATTTGTTGCCCCGAGACTTGTGCACCAAACCATCAGGCACAGTCCAAAAGGATCCTTTCCAGTTTGGAATAGATCTCCGGCATAACAACTCAGCCAAACCTCTTCTCCCACATTCATCCACGATTGAGGAAATATCACAGAGGTTTTCACAAGGCCAAAATATCACTCAACAACATAGAGGAATTTCTATTCCTTCCTCAACTTTGAGACCCCTTATCTCTTCTTCCAGCTACTAGGTACATTCCCCGAAGTGGCCTGTGAAACCTGCTCCTTTAGACACTGATGCGGCAAAAGTGGTATTTTCTTTGGGAACCTAGTCTCACCTTCCTATTATAACAATTGATGCCATGGAGCAGAAAACCTGGTTACTTGTAACGGTAGCTATGCATGCCGACCTATTCTCAGTTACTTGCTTTAGTATGCTGAGAAAGGCCTCCTTGAATCTAGCCACATTACAGCATGTGTTGTAGCTATAGCCAAGACACCCTGACTTGCGCCATCTGCTGCCATGGCATTATTGGCGGAATTTCTGCATGTCTACCATGATGCTCCATTGGACTCGTCAAAGGTCTTGCTGAACTCATTAACCCCTGAGCCAAACAGCTAGGCATTCCCATACTACATACTTGCAGAGAGATCTCCTTGAGCACTGTTAGTCTTACCAGTGCCTGTATCCCAGAGACTTGCTGAGAGCACTTGGCTTGCAGATTTTACAGAGGGAGCTACTTGCAATAAATTTGTTATTTTCTTATTTATGTTCCTTTAATTAAGCTAAAATTTGGCACAGCAGTTCTACATAATGGTATAAATTTCATGCTGCATGCAGAAATAAAACTCATGCATAAAGACAAAAAGAAATGATTTTCTTACCAATTTGTTTCTCTTGCCATGAATAATCCATAAAATTCATTATGAATTGACACTGAATAATTTACACTATCACATGAAATTCATTCCATTTTATGTACACAGAAATTCCACTTATCATCTCTCTTGCAGACTTAACCTCGTGTGAATACTCCATCAGAGTCTCTCAAGTAAAAGTCGACTCCCAGCGGCTGATTCTCATAATTTTCATCATTTTCTAATCTAAATATTTCCACTACTTTTGCCACTATTTTTTCCTTTGTTCAGCAGTGTTCACTCAATCTGTGTAAGCTAAAATTTTATTGGTTAAACTGCCTGCATAATTCGGAAATGACTTGAAATCAACCAATGGTTTGTGCCAGTTTAACTCATGCAAGATACAGGCCTAGACTAATACTGCCACTCAGACTTGGCACCAGGGAAACAAGCTAGGTAAACTGTGCCATGTTATCGTGGCACTCAGGAGATGAGGAAGGTAAAGTACGAGTTATAGAGGTGGCAGGGGTTAATGTGTTAACTACAGTAAAGACCTTCTAAGGACTGCTTCTCTAGAAGCTGAGACCGTCTTTGGGGGCTTCATTCCTACCATGGCTTTTCAAAACTTACTGGATCACCAACATTGATCTTTCACCACCACTCCTTGTCCATCACAATCGACCGGGAAACGAGGTCAGGCAAATCACCCTCAAGGGCCATTCAACAAATTTTTCAAGTAGGCGCAACCCCAGTCCAATCCCCAAACTTGCTAGACCACCTCCTCCCTCATTAGGTCCACAGTGCATAGGTCGCAGCAGATTCAAGAGGAAGTTTTCTAACCTTCCTTCCTTTCCTACTGCAGGAAAGGAGGGGGGGACAGCTCTAGCAAATTATCCCTTCTCCTGCCATGCTTCCTCTTCTTGAACGTTCCAATAGGTGCTCTTCTCAGGGCTTGGTCAAGCATCATGGACAGTGGGTAGGTCCTCTCCATCACAAGTGAGGGTCATCGACTTGTTTTGGGAACAACCCCTACTGTCAAGGACCACCATTTTTTTCCCCAGTCCAATCTGGTGAAATTAAGGGAAGTGGTGCACACCCTTTTGCAGAAAGGGGCAGTCGAGAGGGTCTTAAACAATCAGTCTCCTACCTTCTACTCCTAAATCTTCCAGGTCACTAAGAAAAGCAGGAAATTTTTAATCATTAGCGATCTCTCCCCGCTCAACCAGTTGCTGTCGCAGGAAACCTTCATGATGGAGACAGCCTCCTCAACCCAGAATCCTTTTTATCTGTTTGATTGGGCTGTCTCCGTTGATCTTCAGGATGCCTATTTACACATCCCCATATTTCCTCCACACCACAAATATCCTTATATTTGTCTAGACCAGGAAGTTTTTCAATTCTGGGTTCCTCTGTTTGGAATCTCTTCCACACATAGTATTCACACGGGTCATGGGAGTGGTAGCGGCCTACCTCTGAATACAGGGAACATCAATTCTCCAGTATTTCAACAATTCACCATGTCCAAGTTCAGTCCCTTCATCAGGATCTGTTCCACTGTTGGTCCACTGTAACTCAATTGGGTCTCCTACCCAGCTTCAAGGAGTTGGAATTTTTTCCATCACAGGACTTTGTTTACGTGGGGATGAACTTCCTCACAAACCATAACTTGGTCCGGTTCCCCAGGATTGGGTAGATTGGATCCTGGCTATCCTAGAGATGCTACGAGCAAAAACCATGTTATCTGCTAGCCTTTATCTCTCCCTACTCAGAACCTTGAATGTCTCTGCCAATTTGGTTCCTTTAGAATGTTTCCACATGCGTCTTCTACAGTTTCTCCTTCTTGCAAGGTGAAAACCTCACAGAGATTCTCCATCAACCCCGATCCCTCAAGGAACAGTTTTTCACCACCATTTGCTTTGGTGGATGAATCAAGACCAATTCCTGGTGGGGGTTCCCATGCACGCACCCAATCCCCATTCCTGTCTGTTTGCTTTTGCATCTGATTTGGGCTGGGGAGCTCATTTAGAGCTGGAGGGTATAATTCTTCATGGTTTTTGGACTCGAGCCGAATTGTCCCTCCACATCAACAACCTAGAAATGAAAGAAGTAATTCTAGCATTGCAAGTGTGTATCGACATAAGGGGCCAGTGTGTCATGGTCTCCTCAGACAACTCGCCCATCGTAACTTACCTACAGCATCAAGGAGGCACACATGACCCTTCTCTTTGCATGGAAGTCTGGAACCTCTTGATCTGGGCAGTCTCAGGGAATGTCACAATCTGAGTTCACCATATTTTGAGCAAGATGAAGGTATTAGTGGACACCCTCTTCAGAACAGACCGAACTGTCCTCACAGAATGGTCTCTTTACCACTCAGTAACAGAGTCCCTGTTTTCCCTCTGGGGAAGACCTCTAGTGGACCTATTTGCAACCAAGCTCAACAACAAACTTCCCTTTTATGTGTCATTTGCAGTCAATGCATTCAGTTTCCAGTGAGATCACCTATTTTCGTATGCCTTTCCACCCTTCCGACTGCTACCACAAGTTCTGCAAGGTGTCCAAACTGCCACTGCTCGGATCATTCTCATTGCCCCATTGTGACCACAGCAATCATGGTTCAACGATCTCCTAGACCTCTTGATAGATCGACCCAGGTCTCTACCAAACAGGAGGAATCTTCTTTCACAACATCCGGGATCCCTTTTCCACAACAGCCCAGACATTCTCCACCATCACGCCTGGCTCATCTCAAATGATCTCTTCACAAGAACAAGTTTTTGGGCCGAGTTTCCAGTTACATCATTCAAGCCAGGAGAGCTTCTGCATCCAAACTCTATGATGCCAGGTGGAGAATCTTGTGTGATTGGTGCAAGAGAAAGCATGTTTATCCTATCTGCCCTTCTGTAACTTCCATTGCTGATTTCCTTTTGTTCCTCTTTGAGACCAAAAGATGTTGATTATCCAGCATCAAAGGTTATCAAGCTGCCTTCTCCAGCACACTTAATTCTCTCAGGGCACAGACATTGGTTCAGATCTACATCTTGCCAATCGTATAAAGTATTTTGAGCTTCAGAGACCCGTCTCCCACTCACTTATTCCCAGAGGGAATCTTTCTTATGTACTGTTGTCATTAACCAAAGCCCCTTATGAACCATTGAGTGGATCTTCCTTCCTGGATCTCACACTCTAAACGATGTTCCTTCTCGCTCATGCCTCTGCGAGATGGAGAAGTGAGATTCATACCTTGTCCATTGACTCTGGCTGTCTCTGGTTTAATGAGAATCATGACTCGGTTTCCCTTCTCAGCCAACCATTTTGTCTCGCAAAAAATCAGTTACTTTCTCTCACGCATAGAGATTCCCAGTCTCAGTAAAATCCGTGCATGGGGATGATCAAGATAGGTTCTTGTGCCCTGTGTGTGCTGTCTGCTTCTAAATGCTTCCAAAGCAAAACAGAAGGGTAGGAAAGTCTCTTTCTCTCTATTAAGGGCTCCATAAACATTTTGGCTGCCACTATCTCCCAGTTGATTGTCATGACAGTCAAAAGAACCTATGAGTCCCTCACTGATCAAGATTTCGCCTTTATGAAACTCAAAGCCCATGAGGTCTGAGCCGTTACTGCATCATAGGCCTACTTTAATCATTCCTTCCTGGAGGATATCATGAAAGCCGCAATGTGACAGTCCTATACTACCTTTTCCTCCTTCTACCTCCACTTATTAGCACAACATAGCGCACTCATTTTTTTCTCTGCATCCCATTGTTATGGCACAGTGTGTTACTCAGAGAGACATGAACCTTCTGTAGATGGACTTCTTCCTATATGGTGAGTACATTTAATTTATTCAGTTTGACATCAGCCTACCCACCTTACTGACAAAGTCAGCTAAACAATAGCAACAGAATAAGCCATTGCTGCTATTAAAATGTTGTTTTTGGTGGGTAAAACTAATTTAATTATGCAACACTTACCTATACCCTCCTCCCACCATACTCTGATGTTTTGCGTAATTGACCTCTGTGAAAAGATGGCACATTAGATGACTGTTCACCACTCTCTGGGAGGATGCATTCACATCAAACAGATGGTATATTTTCAGCATGAAAATAGATTAGCTAAGCAATAGCGACAAGTAAGTATTGCATAATTAAAATTAGTTTTACCCAAAAAAATACTACATTTTGATGTCTTTGATTTAGTGCCAGCAAGAAATATTTTCATTCAGCAATGTTAATTTTGGAACATTAAAGTGTGACATTGACCAATAGCTGCTAGGAACTACCAGAATTTAAGTCATTTGAAATTCTACTCTATTGGCTTATTACGCTTAGGAGTGTTAGGAGTGGGGAGGGGGTTGTAGGCTGGTAACTGAAGAGAGACAGAGGGATGGGATATAGCTTGAAACAAATACACTTGTTCCAATTTTTTGAAAAGAAGGAATAAAGTTCAGATGTGCATCAAGGCCATTACACTTTTTTTCTAAATTTAAGTTAAATGCTAGAGACCAGTTGTACATGATACTATGAGAACTCAACATCAGATGCAGTGCTCAGTCCAAATTTGTTTATCATAAACTAACATCTCCTTGGTTCAAAAGGTGTCTGATGTTGTGATATTTTCATTCAACAATTAATGTATATTTTGAAACATCGAAGTGCAACATCAAACAGTAGCTGATACATGTAATAACTGTCCTGACTGACTGTTGTTAACTTGAGGCAGAAAGCTGCAGTAGCAAGTGTAATGGCTGACTTCAAAGTAAGAATGTCATTCCTTAAGCCAGTGCTTGGTAATGCATGTAGGTCTTTTTTAAAAAACTCAGGACAGAAACCTTTTTTTTAACTGAAATCACTTTGCCCCACAACATGAATGGCTACTGATAAAGTGCGACAGTACAGTGTATCATACTGTATAACCGACAGGCTGTTTCATTGTTTGATTCTTGTAAAAGAAAACTCACTGATAGAAAGTGGAACTTGTGAACTAATCAGAGCAGCTAGTATCAAATTTTCATCTGGTGAGAAATGGACATGAAGTATCCCCTGATTGTCAACTTTCTGCATTTAGCAGCCTAATCGTTCACACCAAGGGTAGAAGGTTTTCATGATTCTGATTATGATTTGAAGAATTTGTCACCAATGTTAGTTTAAAAAATAATGCTAAAATGCTTCTTAATGCTAATCAGATTTTACTTTTTTGATGCATGACATGTTAACATTTTTAGGCCATCTTTAGACATAGCATAATGGAGCAAAAAGAAAGAATGAATATTCTTGCCAGTGGCATGAACTTGTGACCCCATGTTCCAAATTTAGTGTGTGTGTGTGTGTGTGCATGTGTGACACACTTGATCCACTCAGCCACAGTGACTAGCTGCAGAAACATGCTAAATACTACTCTTAGTTTGCATGTTTGTTTTTCTTTACCATTATAGCCAAATGCTCCAACAGTCACAAGCAGGAAACTGCATACTTTGATATCTGCATCAAAATAATTATAAGAATAAGATCTATGCATCAGTTAGGTTGATGACATAATTTCCATATGATTCATTATATTTTCTTTCCTATAATGATAAAAATTTTGTTATTAGATTTTGTCCTTACAAAAATGAGCAAATATTAGGATACATGTAGAGGTATGCCCTAAATTTGTTGGAAATTAAAATCTCTGAACATCTAAGATTTGGCAATTGTCCACATTAATATTCATTTCAACAATGTATTCAGGTCAGATTAATTAGGAACAATTGTCAAACTTACATTTGTTACATGTTGGCTCGTACAAAAATAACAAGAGAAAAGAGTGACGCCAACAAGCTTTGTATATTTTAACAAAATAATTTATTTCCCTAGAAAACAATGTAAAAATTAGAAATAGGACTTACGGTTTGTGAATATAATCCAAAATTTAATCTTAAGATTGAAATATACAAGTCCTACCACTAAACAGTTCTAATAGAACCCGGGTTCGAATCTCGATGAAATTCCAATATGCAGGCGATGATGTCAGATTAGGTCGTTGTACTAGTGGTAACAGATCCTCGATTGAATCACAGTTTATAATGTTTCCGTTAAACTCCAGAATAAATTTCCACTGAATTTCTTTCTCCCAGAACTTTTTATAAAAAAGTACACTTGTTTAGTTTTCTAGAGAATAAATTATTAAATTCCAAAAACAAATGAATTTCAAAAACAATCTGGCTTCAACAATATAAACACCTTGTACCTTCAAGGTGTAGAACATATGACTGAGTAAATCTACTAGAGAGCGTCTGTTTAAAGCCGCGATTTTAGATCACATGGTACTTCATGTGATTACATGATTTACTAATTTGAACATCACAATAAAAAAAAATATGAGAATTATCACGTAGCTACAATAGCCCTATCTAAGAACCAAATTCTCACACTGAAAATACATTTTAAAAAAAAGACTGTTTACAGTTCAGCTAACATGTGGGCCGAAATGACCTTGGCAATAGCCAATCGTTATCGCTCGATGTTTGCAAAATCTATGTACCAGAGAGAGCTAAAAATAGTACTAATGTAATGGCTTTTACGTTCTAAATAAACTGAATTTACTGGAAGAATATCGGATCCAGTGAAAATAATCATTACAATAAAATGTAATGAAACAAAAATAAAATAAAACACAATGCTAAGGACAGGAACATAACTGGAGCTATCAAGTACAATATGCCAAGCAAGATGGCTTCATATGACAGAAAAGCACCTTTCCAAGCTGATACTGACATCATCTTTTGATGCTAATATTTTATGACAGCGTTGACAATCATCACTGCCTTGATTTTTGCAGAACATCCGCTGGAGCTAAGTCTTTATAAGGGTGAGATCCATTTTTCTAATGGTAAGGGGTAAATGCTTGAAAACTATTGTCTTGCTCTGATTTGTGTATTAAGAAAGGACACTATGCCATTCCTTGTTTTACTTGAAACAAATTTTTTCTTGTCTTGAATGAAAGAACCAAAAATATCCCAGTTGAAAAGAAATGGCTGATCCTTACAATACACATGTAGTCAGAAATGAACTGTGTCATAGCTGGGTACATATATATTCAGCCTCATGACTGGCCATGATGTGGTTTGCATGTAAGTGTAAATTCAGTGTTTTCTGCTGTTGTTTTTTTTTTTTTTAAACAGAAGCAGTTGGAATTTAATTCTCCATACCTAGAGGATTACTTCTCATGTTTAAATATTAGAATAAATTTACACTGTTCAAGAGGATTTCAACAGGGTGTACCTATCGTCAAGTCAGTGTGTAAGTTTTTTGAGATACAGTGTATCATGGAATAAAGTATAAGTGTAAACTTAATGTGAAAGAAGTCGATCAACCTTTTCTAAATGTACTGAGTATACAAGGCTTGTAATTAGATTTATTGTCAAATATATGATTGAAACAAAGATCACTTGATTCTTGAAATGGTATCACTCTTGATGTCACAGTGATCTTCATTCATTGGCTGCTCAGATGTCGATCAGTAATGTTGACCAGTGCCTCTCTGGTAGAGTGTCATCAGCATGCCTGCCAATGTGTGGTGGTGATTTGTTGGTATTTATCATTTGTTACGGAGCAAAAGTGCTGGAGATAAGTCCCCCACTATGATGCACGTGGTTATGAAATATCAAGTAAGTTCTGTATTCACAAATAAATGCTTGATGTACTTTCCCAGGGAAAATGATTTAGATGGAAATTAATACTGATAGATTGCTAAGAATTTGTGTTAATATGTATTTTTTAAAAGTAGTCATTTTGGCAGCCCTAACTTTTTTTCCTGCTTTTTCTATTATTTTTTTATATCAGATTTCCTGTGTTTCCTTCCTTTTTCTAATGGTCCTGCTATCCCAACTTTTTTTAATTGAACATTGATTGTACACTTCACAGACAATCAGAGAAAAATGAATTTAGATATGTTGCCTTTGATGTGGAGCTAGTTGCTTGAGAAGATAGAGGTGGTCGTCTGGACTAGGCGGCTGGTATGTAAGTAAGAGGCTGCTTTTGTTATTCAGGTTTGCAATGCAAGTTAAGTGAAGGCTGGTATTTTTTGGTCAACCAAAAAGACATACTGCAGCAGTTGATAACATTATTTTTGTGCACCTGTGAGAGGCAGTATTAAATTCAGTGCATTTCACTTGGATATCAAGTTAGTGCAGTCATGGCCAAGTCTGGCAGTAATGTATGAAAACATGCTGTCAATCTTTATAAAAGAGTGGTGAATAAAATATTGAATCTCTGAGCTGAACATTGGTGCTAAATTATTACACTGGGTGAGATGTAGCTTAAAATATTGATGTTGATTCTTGAATAGGTCAAAGGAGGAATCGGAGAAGTGGTAGTCCTTTGTATTATATATATTAGGTAACTTTTAAGCAATGATACAAGCCCCTGTTAGTATCAGTACAGGTTTGGTGAACTAGTTTATTAGAATGCAAGCAGACATAAGTGGATTTTACAGAAAATTCAATTCTTTATTTTTGCAGTAATATATAATTTTGAAGGTCTTATTGTCAAAAATTTCAATCAACCCTCTTTTTTTTAATCAAGTCTTTTTAAGTGATCAATTTTTAACCAAATCCACTTAAGGAGTTTAGGTTGTTGGTTTTTGGTTTTTATTTGCACAGATTAATTAAGGGTAATAACTTTATTTCTGCATAGGATAAGATTTCAATGCTTTGAAATTGTTTGTGTGTGTGTATGTGTGTGTGTTGGATTTTTAATGTAGCTTTAAAAAAATTTCATTCATATCACTATGATGTCTGCAGTGTGGCAGTTTATAGTGATGTCTAGCACTGGGGCATCATGCTGCAGACATGTAGCATGATGTCCCACCCAGTCACATTATCCTGACACCAGGCCGACCAGTCCTAACACTAACCTCTTAATGCTGAGCACCAAGTGAGGCAGTTGTTAGTACCATTTTTGTAAGTCTTTGGTATGACTCGGCCGGGGATCGAACCCATGACCTCCCGCATCCAAGGCAGACGCTCTAACCACTAGGCCACTGGAGCAGTCTGATTTCAGGTGGTACATATATTAAATCCTTGTGTATGGTTTTGAATTTTCTGTTACAAGTCTGTGCTCATAAATTAAGTAACAAATAAGAGTGAAAAGCAACAAGCTTTTGTAAAATTCAACAAATAATTTATTTTCCTTGAATACAAAGTGAACATGTAATAAAAAGGAACTTATGGTATTATGAATTAAATCCCAAATAATCCTAGAATTACAGACATAAGTCCTAATAATTTAAAGTCCTGAATAAAATTCAGTAGAAGGAAGTCCAGAATAAATCCCAAACTTAAGGCAGTGATGTGTTCATGGTAGCTTGTAGAGTGTAGATGTGTTAAGTCTTAATATAATTCCAGGTTTGAATTCACTATAAATTCCAGTGAATTTCTCTGTACAAGAATTTTATCAGAGTACTTTTGTATTTCCAGAGAAAATAAACACTTGAATTCAGTAATTTGAAGACATAAATTTCTAGCCCAAAAATGAAATACTGGACAAAACATATAATACAACTTGAAAGTGCTAGATCTTAAAGCACGACTGAAAAATCCTCTCAGTTACAAGATTATATAGTTCTCTACTTGACCTCAGGTCACAATTAGCATTTTATAAAAAAAAAATAAACTATTGCCTAATGGAAAAAACCTTCTAGAATGATTCTGATGTTTACAAAATAAAAACCAGAACCTGGACTATGTCAAATACTCTAAGGAAATTCCAACACCTAGACCTAGACCCAAATAAACATCTTTACTTCTATTGATAATAATTCTGATTTTAAGCCCTTACACATAGAAAATAATTTAGCCATGTATTAGTTGTTTACAGAATAAATTCGATTCAGGTCAATCAGAAATGAACTCAGTTTTGGACAAGGTCAAGTCCAACATACAATGTTATATTACAATAGCATGTAGTGAAATAAAAAAAAATTAAAAAAAGCAAACTAACTAACAAACAGTGCAAATTAAATATACATAACAATTTGATAACACCAATAACATTTCTTTTCTGTAATTAATCAATGTCAGTTAATAAAAATATTTCCTTGATACATTGCTATTTTGATTTGAAACTGATGATTCTGATTTCTTAGAACTAAAAGTTGGAGAGGAAAAGAATACTGATTTCAGTTGTTCATTCTTTTATTTTGTTTCCTCATACCAACATAATGCAGCACAGCAAAGTAAATATTTTTATTCTGTAAATTGATATAACAAATTTATATAAATTTTCAGTAGTCATACTCGTTTCTTGTGATACATTTTGTGGTTAAGTATATGGTCACATGTCTGTTTCAGATGTTATTAATGTCATGAGAGAGTCTTGAAAGAGAAACAGCTTTTGATTTAAAAAATGCATGTTTTCTAAGCTAAATTGTTCTTTAATTCCTTGCATTAATGGTCAGAAGTGAACCTTGAAAAATGAATGGCATCCTGGAAAAGTATCAAAAAGACCTGGACATTTTTCTAGCAAGGGGACCATGTTGTTATTGCCACAGTAACTCCAAAAATGGATGGTCCTATCAGAATGGAGTTTTTGCCAAAAGACTTTTTTGATGTTTCGTTTGTCGAAATGAAAATGGTGCTGTTGTTTCCAATATGGCCATCACAGTAGCCATCTTGAAATACTTATTATTGCTTCTTTGCCTGAATGGAAAGCTATAATGACATGCAGCTTTCATTTCTGAGAATTATTATTATTTTTGAAACTGATTTTGCTTAGACATCCTATATGGGCAACACAGTGGCCATCTTAAAATCTTGTTATTGCCTGTCTTGATCCTCTAGAATAGGTGGTCATGTCAAGATGGGGTTTCAACTAAATGACTTCATAGTTGGTATTAAATAAAAATGGTACTGATCAGAAATCCACATTGGCTGCCACACCAGCCACCTTGAAAATCTTGTAATTGCTTCTTCACCGGCATGAAAGTCATATAAATGTGGATTTTTTCATTGGTGCAAAGTGAAAATTTTTCAATTATTCATTGCACCCACCACAACAGCCATCTTGAAATTCTTGTTTCTAGTAGCAGTAATACATTGTCTGCTACTAATGTGATGCTCTCCTTTTCCTGGACTAGCTAATTATTTCCTCCTCCCAATTAGTATTGGAAGGCCAGAAGTAAAAAACATGACTCCTTTGTTACAGCCAACAAATGTGGAATGCCATTTGTTTTCCTTGGATGACATGCATTACATGCGCTATTGCTTATCAAAATTTTCCCATCATGTTCAACTCTAAAATTTTTTTCTGGTATTTTGCCTTCCATTTTGTATTTATTTTTGTTTGTATTTTCAGTCTTTGCTTTATTTGAATGTTATGTGTACTTTTTGCACACATTAGCATTTTTTATGCCTTGCTAGCAGGTGGTGTTTTTTATTCAGTTGTATTCTTTTCATTGTTGCATTGCTAGGGTGAGTGATGTCTACCCATATTTGGTTCAGAATTTTTTGTTCTGCATGAATTTTTATCTTTCAGAATTTATATATGTTGCAAGGAGTGTGCAAGTGTGATCAAAGGAATATCCTATGGGACACTAACCCCCACCTATTTTATGTGCCCAGGGTGTGCATTCATGGACACATGATGTCTTTGGTCTGACCTGGTGTAGAACTTTACTAAACATCACTGCCCATACAGGGGAGGAAGGGCACCTTTTCCTTATCTTCATTGAACCACCCCTCTTTTCCCAGGAGGGGTCTGGATCTTTGATCTCATTTGGATAATACTGTATCTTCATCACCAGACTCCAGACATAACACACTGGTCACCAGGATTCAAAAACTGGTCACAAAGATTTGAAGATATATGGACAGGGATCAGGTCAATGCCACTCCCCCATTCCTATGTTACCACTGAATCCCATTGGGGATAGGGTGTTGGGTTGCATTTGCCCAGCTCCCTTGTCCCTTTTAATCCCTATGGGATGTGCTCTGGCCTGTGCCAGCAAAAAAGGACAGAGTAAGTACAATAGGTGTCTATACCAGATTTGTTGAGGCCATCAGCCTCCTTCCTAACTGGTAAATTTGACAATATTATAGCTATGGGTAATGTATTATTGCTATTTAAATTTAGTTTGGAGTGGCAAAACTGATTTTATTTATGTAATATTTACCTGCTGCTGTTGCAAAGATTCTCCTCCCACTCCACTCTGCTATCCTCTGGATTTTTTCTTAAGTGAAAATGGTACTGATCTTACATATGACTGCTACAATAGCAAATATTGCTCAAAAATATTAGAGAGAGTTTCAACACATGGCAGTTAAAAATAAAGAATGGTCTTATCTTCACAGTAGAGCATCAATCCCAGCAATGGATGCTTGTTTTAAGTACTTCAGATTCACGTAAAGACCCATAGGATTGAATAAAAAAATGCCAGTCTTTTTTTGATTGATGGCTGTCAACACTATTATTGATATATGGGATCACTTTAATTTTTGGCATCAGTAGTAAGTAACATTTTTGCAGTAGAATGCAGTGGTTAGTTTAATATTACATTAAAATTTGTTTTAAAGGTCACTTGTATTAAACAATCACCTTCTTTAAACTGCCATCTTTAAAGGTAGTAAAGCCCCATTAAGCATCTAACTGTCTTGAGAAGTCACTTTTCATATCTTTCAAATTCGGATGCTGAAGGTTTGAAGAACTTTTTAAGGATGTAATAGTAAACATTTTATGAAAGCTGATAAAATGGCAAGTGTAATGAACCTAAAACAAATATAATCCTTAACAGTGATTGCTACATAGATCTATAATACCATGCATAAAATCCATATTATGATTTACTGTTTCCTATATAGGTCAATAATAGCACACATAATATCCTTAACATGATTTACTGGTTGCTATGTAGGTCTGTAATATGACACATAAAATTCCCAACAACTGATTGCTATGTAAGTCTCTAATACGACACATAAAATCCCCAACAACTGATTCCTGTTTAGATCTATAATACGACACATAAAATCCCCAACAGCTGATTCCTGTTTAGGTCTATAATATAACACATAAAATCCCCAACAACTGGTTGCTGTTTAGGTCTATAATACGACACATAAAATCCCCAACAACTGATTCCTGTTTAGGTCTATAATACGACACATAAAATCCCCAACAACTGATTGCTATGTAGGTCTATAATACAACACATATCCCAAACAACTGATTCCTTTATAGGTCTGTAATATCACAGAGTTTGAATAAAATATGGCAAATACTGTTAAAGATATAAATGTTTATAATTCTTTCGAAATTTTGTTGAAAAATTTAAATTTTGAAACAAAACAGATAGATTATGAGAGTTCACATTTAATTAGTTTTAATTACATTTTTCAGACCTTGTGTGTTGTATTAAGACAGTTGTTAGAAAATTAAAGTTAAATTTGTGAAATCAGACTGTAATGACATGTAGAAAATGAATACTCTTTACCCTGTTTGCAGATGTACCCTGATAATGCAGTGAAGCGTGAAATGAGTCGTATCAAAGTACGATGTGTGAATGTGGGCTGTTCCTGGCAGGGATACTTCAAGGAATACGAAGGTAAAAAACTATTCCTGATAACAGTGATAACTAGTGTTTTGCATAACAACAATTTCCACTGCCCAAACCAAAATCGCAAGCTCTTCGTGCAAGCTTGTTGCAAGCTTGTGCAAACTGTTATCTTGCAAGCTAGTATTTGGAACTTGCGGCAAGCTTGTGCAAGTCTGCACTGAAAAAACGTCAAGCTTACACAAACCACATGAAAGAAATATTGCAAGCTTGCAGAAGATTGCTGCAAGCTTGCACAATCCTAAATATATACAAGCTGGCGCAAGCTTGCAAGGATTAACAACAAGCTAGTGAAAGCTTGTGTGGACAAAAATCAAGTTTGTGCAAGCTTGCATAAAAAAACAACAAGCTTGCTCAAGCTTGCATAGACAAACAAGCTTGTGCAAGCTTATGCAAGGTTCATTGCTGTAAAAATGTTGCATGAAGAATGACATTACAGACCATTCAAGAATACTGTTCATGATACAATTGTTGCAGTTAAATTAGGAGATTATATGTAAAATAAATCGGAAATAAATGGAACAAATTTACTATTTCTAAAGTAGATTTATTTACAAAAAATGCACATATCTTGAAACAGCCTTCTTTCAAGTAAAAAGTTTTAAAATGGTGTTAAGAAAATATGAACTTCTTATAAAATTCATTTGCTAATTCTCTGTATTGTATGGTGAAAAGCACATATCAGCATATTTACATCAGATACTGCATATACCAGACACTGTAAAACAACTTGGACCATTATGGGTGTATTCAGGATTTGTATTTGAAATTATTGTAATACTTTATGGAATGCAAAGTCCTGTTGTGCAGATTGCAAATGCGGTATCAGCTTTGCTTAAATTGCCAGTTTATAAAGATCATATTAAACAAGAAAGTACTTTAGAGTACTTTTACTGTAAGATACAATTACAACTACATCAAAATTGGCTACCATTTTGCACACATGATTCTCAAATGAGATCTAACTCATGTTAGTCTTGTGTGCGTTTTAACATGCAAATTAGATAGAACTCGCATGAGCAATAGAATTTAACAAAATCTGAAAATCATATGAGCAGGATCATATCCATTGTGTTAAGGGGACATTCCAGAAATTCTTACTGCTACACAGAAGGGCAAGCTCTTCAGTCTGAGGAATCTCACATGGCCATTTTCTTGAATATGTGGGAAAATCTTCACATATTTGTCTGCATGGCTTCAGAAACTTTTTACATCACATCGATATTGAAATCCAGTTGGGGAAGGATGCTGTCAGATGGTTACATTTCCCTCCCTTCTGTTAAAACTGTATGCCGTTAGGTGAAAAACAAGAATGTTAGCCATTTGAATACACTGAACCACTTCTTCTAAACAAATCCTCTCAGAATAAAATTCTTCATCCTGCCCTGCTTCAGGTACCATCCATTGAAATAGATTACGGCAACGATAAGGTGATTTCGTGTTGTCAGAGAATTCATTATACTTTATTGATAAAACATCAGACTGCTGTGCTTGCATGTAATTTCATAATTCATCAACCTATTTTTGATAAATGACAACAGTGCATCAAAGTCTGCAATTTGACAGCAGTAAATAATAATGATCTGCAAAGCTGTCATCTCAATGATTATGTGCAGGAAGATTACAAAGTCACCTTTTGACATTTAATGTATTGTATGCAAGCACTGCGCAGCAGTAATACTGTAATACAGTATAATCAGCCTCCAAACTGCAGTCCAGTAAATGGGAAAAATGCAAAATGATTTTGATTTTTACTCACCAACATGATAACGCCATGATTTTAAATTATCTCTGGGATTCCACAAACAGTTGCTGCACATGTATTCGTACTGCTTGCAATGAAATTTCCTGAATTAAAGAGCTAAATTGTGACGGTCCAATTTTGAAAATGGAGCTTCTTTGAAACCGAGGCTCCCTTTTGTTTTCTTGACTCTGGTATGTTATACGTAGATTTCGATTTGTAAACCAGCCACAAGACTGAAAACATGGGAAATAACTGCGGTTGACATCCTCGATGCAGAATTAGGACTCTGTCACAGAAAACCACATTTCATCTTGCATGATTTTATTATTTGATTTCTTTTTTTTTAGAAAAGCAAAATTCATGAACCTTAATTCTTTATAGAATGCTGGCAGAATGGGATGGGTCTCTCTCTCTCAGAAAACAATAGTTATATACATTTTAAGCTTTTATTTAGTATGAAAAGAAATGCCAATGATTTGTTTCTTCTGGCAGCAGGTAATAATAATAATAATAATAATATTGATACTATTTCAGCTATTCACAACAACACCTACAGTAATAACAACAGGGACAGATATACTTGATGATAAGCAAAAGCTTAAGAACAATAGAATTTTATCAATAATAGTTGGTTTTTCCTTCCTTGTTTAAGAAAAATTCTCATTACTTGAGCATTGGTATTATATGGAAATGTAAAATAACAGGAAATAAAATCATATTCATTTACTTACCTTGCATCTGTCAATAATGGAGTTGTTTATTATTATTATTATTATTAAGTTTTGATATTTACCACATTAAAAATATATTAATTTGGTAATATTAAATATAACAACATGTAATTGCTGGAAATTAAATAATCCACATTATTAAATTAACTGAGGTCAACTTTAGCATAAAATTATTTATTGTACCTTTGCTATATGCAATTGTTAAAATGTTATTTGCAGTTTATATGCATATAGCAGGCAATGAACAAAAATTCTCTAAGAAATTGAGTCTAGAAATGTAGAAGCTTGCGATTTTTATAAGCCTGCGAATTGTGCAAGCTTGCAGATGCTGGTAAGAAAATGACCAGAAATGGTGCCATGCTTGTGCAAGCATGCACAAGCTAACAAATATTTATTTGCAAGCATATTTTGATGATACAAGCTTTCTGCAACCTTGTGGCAAGCTAAATGCAAGGATGCATTTTGGTTTGGGTGGGGATGCTGCTGAATAAAATATTTGTGTGTTGAAAGGTATTTATTTACATGAATATAGATGATGGAATAATCAAGACTGCTCTACTAACCAAGCTAAAAATACTTTGATGAGTGGTGGAGTCATGGAAAACCCTGATCAAATTTTTTTTATAGTGTTTAATGCGAAATCTGATTTGAAATGATAGAGTGGCTAAGAATGTTGACTGTGTGATACTTATATTTTGCCTGTTTGTATTGAAGTACAATGGTTCCCCTCTAATAAGGCTACTTCTTCATCACTGGGAAAGTAGCCTTATAAGATGGGTTGCTTGGGGGGGGGGGGGCTATATTTGTGAGCAGTGTATTTATTTGTATTAAGTAAGAAAGCTACATATAACTTCAAAGCATTTAATATCTTCATTTAAAAGTAACATTTATTATCAAAAGGTTCTTCTTGCCTTAACAAGAGACTTATTTCAAGTGAACATACATTAATAATTTTAATTTTAATTCTTAAGCATGAAATGTTATCCACTTTTGTCTGTGGCATGTTGTCTGCAGCTTACTTGCATCCCCTTTTGTCACCAGTGACCTAGATAAACAAACCTGTCTTGTAATAATTAAATATATCGTGTCTGTCATATTCCTTGCATATACCATTCAACCATTTGCTCCAGTCCTCTACAACTTCATTATTGACTTCAGCAGACACTCCACTAAGGATGAAACTTTAGATATTGTGTCTGACCTGAAATCTATTTTAACCATCCATTGCTTGGATAAAGTTAGCATGACCCATTTCAGCTGATAAAATTGTTGACTTACTTGAATCAGTTGACCTGTGAGCGAGATTGTTCTTGGTATGTACGGTACAAAACCATTAAAAAACCATGTCATTTAAATCCTGGTACAAACATCACTCTGCATTTAGAATCATATGCTTTCCATTTACTATATTTTCCCACAGCTGCAAAATAGTCACCTTATCAGTTCTGATATTGTTTATTTGAATGTTTCCAAAATCAAATTTTTCGGCAAGAACTTCTGAACTCTCCCCAAATAACTTTTACTTTTTCTTCTAAAATAAGAATTTTATGTAATGACATGTTAAACTTTTGTAATGACTTATTCCTATGTTACTAATTGTTCTGCAGTTTAATTATGCATATGAAACTGCTATAGAATAGAGTGAATGACTTGTTTCTTAAGGAAGTGATATATGTACTGTCACATGATTTTTCAGTCTTTGCCTGGTGCTGTGTTTTGTTCAAGGTTAATTTCTTTCTTTGTTAATCTATAATATTTGACCTATGTTGATGACCTTTACCTCCAGCTGTAATCATCAGAGAAGAACCCAACCCCTATTACAACATTGTTGAGCCCGTTTCCTGTAAATGTCAGCGTTTGAAGATAATGATATAATATTAACCTTAGTAGTACTTTTTATAATATACTTTAGCCAGCAATTATCTCAGTAATGAAAACCTGACATCTGGAAACAGACATCAGAATAGATAATCAGATTACTTACATTACCATGAATTAAATATTGGTTTTGAAAACATATTAGATAAGATCTGAATGCTTTTAAAGGGTAAACTTGACATATTTGGACTAATATGCTGTATCAGAGGGATGGCCACTCATGAAGGGAGTGTTTGTACACAAACTTGCTGGTGCTGAGAGGAGCCATCTGCAGGTGAGGGGACCATATAAGAAGCGGACCACTGTATGACATATCATGATGCCAGTAAATTATAGCTGTAGTATGACTAATATTGCTACAGATCACAATACAAAGTTCCTGATATGATAGTATTTCCATGCTGTTTCCAAGTATTTCCATACTATTTAATACAGGCCCTATTACACAATGAAACTGGTTTCCAGGGGTCAATGACAAGAAGAATCTGGGAGATAGGTGACCAGATAATGATCACTTTCATCCCAGTTTCTCTCCATACCAGTTTTCCTTCCACACAAAAGGATGCCATGCTCATGCTGCTTTCTTCACATACTGTTTCCAAGACCAACACTTTTACCAATTACTGAAATGAGAACTAAATAAAATGAAAGCACCATTTTATCCCAAATGTATATATGATCCATGTAAGATAGCCATCATTTATTGCATTGGGCCTTTACTTGAGATTATTGAGTATATAATGTGCAGCATATAACAGAGTATTAAATAAATTCAGAAAGTATATTTTTGTTAGGAATTTGAAACTTTTTAATTTTAAAGAACCAGTTGTATAGATAGTACAAGTTCTGTATTGTATGATATTTACATCAACTCTGTTGTTGATATAGTTGTTTCACATTAAGCTGCACAACTGACTTTGCTCAAGGGTGTGCTTTTGGTTGTAAATGAGATTAATGATGCTTATAAATTCTTCATACATCTTTACACCTCTCAATGTTGCATATTTGTGTTGTATGATAATATAATTTATGATAGGGATATCATAACCCTATTATGCTGCACATGAAAGAAAGAAAGAGTGAAAGGCAGAAAGATAAAGACAGACATCCTTAGTTTATACTTGTATAAGATCATCCATCGTTATCTGATAAACATATAGCTATATTATTACATTCTATTAATTAAGATTTGATATACCTACCTTATACAGACATAGGTAAGACACCCTGTTCTTATACTTGTACATTTTAACCTTATTCTGGTACAGTGTAATACCCCCAAGTCCTTTACATACATAAGATGAAACTTTCTAACCTTATACTTGTATAAGATGAGATATTCTGGTCTTATACATGTATAAGATGAGACATTCTGGTCTTATACTTGTATAAGATGAGACATTCTGGTCTTATATTTGTATAAGATGAGACTTTCTAACCCTATTCTGATACTTGCTGTTAAGTAGAACAAGAAACACTTTGTAAGAATCATATAGTGTATTATGATTTATTATACATATCTGTCTTCTTATTTATACTTTTTTAATATATATATATATATATATATATATATATATATATATATATATATATATATATATATATATACATATACATGGACTGGTTTTATTTTCTTCGAATATTTTGCTTCCATCAGTTAAGTACGACAATAAACACTTGAGAAACACACACACACACATATATATATTGAATACTGTATTTTGTTTCAAATTACACTTCTTTTTTTAAATTTTATTTATTCAAAAATACAATGGATGATATTTATGACAATCAACATAATAAAGTGTAAGCAAGAAACCTGAGTTATAGTTACCCATATATATATTTGGTACTTAAATACATTTGACAGTTTAAAAATTGCAAATAAAACTTTTTTCTGCCCTTTTACTTTTTGAACATTGTTTAAACTTTTGATCACTTCTTCAAATGAATCTGCTGACATGCTGGCAATACTTGCAACTGATGATGCACTAGTTGTGGCAACAGCTTGTTGAAAAATAAATAAACACAATTGAATATAAAATACAGGAATTTATTAATCTTAATTACAATTTAATTCATGATATAAATTCATTCGAAGAGGTCTCATAGAGTCCATGTCTTTTTTTGTGACTTGTGATTGCACCAGTCACTTTATTAAAAGGCATTGATCCAAAAATTAGCTGAGTGCATGAATATTGTGAATGTATTTAAATACCACCTTGATTAATGTATCTGCTTCTTTAAGTCTCTTCTGTTTTATGAAAACTTTCAATTTTTTTCAAACTGCAGGGTTAGCACAGATTTGAAAAGTACTTGAATTTTCAATTGCTGGATGAAAAGTGCTTATTTTTTGAAAATCCTCTTGAAAAGTGTTTATTTTTAATGTCAGTGGGAAAAAGTCCTTAAAAAGTGCTTGAAAATGAGCAAAAATCTTTAAAAAGTGCTTGAATTTTTAAGAAAATAAAAGACGATTTTTTTTAAAAAAAAAAGAAACTTCAGTGGAAAAATTGCAGAAAATGTCCAATCGACTATATGCCTTTTACTTTCTGTGGCATGGTCGGTAACTAAGGAAAGGGAGATTACTCAAGATTTCCATTTAGCAGCATTGTGGGAAGTGGCAGTTACCCTTCACCTTTCTAAAATTTTTATTTTTATTATAGACCCTGAGGAGTAGATGTAATATACCAAGGCTCATCCATATATTCAAAGATTTTATTTCAGTTATCAAGCACCTGCCACCATCACCATGCCCTCCAAAGGCTTCTGATGTTAAGATATGTAAAATGTAGGTTTTTTTCACCTTCCTTGATGAAGTGCTGTGTTAAATGACTTTGATTTCTCTTTAGCTTACTTAAACTTGGAATGCATTTAAGGAGCACTAAATGTAATCATTGATTATGATGGCCTTGCCCCCTGTTCTTCTAACCTTCATCTCCATATCGCTTAACATCCTGGCAGTGTTGGAGACACTTCTGTCTCCAAGCTTCCTTCCTTGATATACTTTGTCCTGAAAAGTAAAGTCTCAGTGTAATAGTAACATGAAAGACCAGCATGATCATGTTGGAATATAAGTCTCAAAATGCAATACATAATATAACTTCGGTGACAACTGATACTACCATTTAATATGTTATCATACAGGACATCCAGTTTGCACTATTTTCATTCAGCCACTCTGGTGGCCTAAATGGTAAGAGCATCCACCAGAGATGCAGGAGGTTGCCGGTTTGAACACCGGCCAAGTCATACCAAAGACTTTTAAAAATGGTACTAACAGCTGCCTCACTTGGTGCTCAGCATTAAGAGGTTAGTGTTAGGACTGGTCAGCCTGCTGTCAGGATAATATGATTTGGTGGTACATCATGCTTCATGTCTGCGGCACGATGCCCCAGTGCTGGATATCACTATAAACTACCACACTGCAGACATCGTAGTGATATGACTAAAAAGTTGCTAAAACTACGTTAAAAATCCAAAATCATACACACATTCAGTCAGACATAAGTACATGTATATCAATAAAAGTTTATTAATATGCTTATAAGACACAAGCAATACTTTAATAACAGTGAATAAAATGACCAAACTGATTGCCAAATTTTAAGATAAGCTTGATTTTATTGACCTGTTTGTCTTGTATTTTTGTGAAAAGCTAAATGTCAGTATAAGAATCAAATCAGGCAGATTAACAATAATAATGTTTTCAAAATATCTTCTATTTTCCATCATCTGTCACAGTGGTGGTTTATGCTATATATAAAAAGGGATTCATCCATACACATATACAACTCTGTTAAGCTAAAGAAAAATAAATGTCAGTGCAGTTAAGATAATATGTAAATGTATATGAAAAAAAAAGTGCGAATGAAAATAAAATATTAATCTGTAAAAAGATCATTGGGATGCTCATCGTTTTTATTTGTCATTGTAATTGTTATTATTTATGTTCTTGTTTATATTGTTGTGTTGTGGTAGCAGAAGTTATTGTTATTGTTATCATCCTAGTTTTCAGGCTCTTAACATAATGGTGCTTATTTGATTTTCAAGTTTAGTTCAAAATTATAACTTACTTTAAATGTAAAATGTAATGTTTAGCTCTTCATGTTGTGCAAATTTTAGTGATACAGAAATGTGAACCTTTATTTTCTTGAAAGAAATTACACTTATAACACTTTTTGACAAAATTCAGTAATGATGTTTTCTGTCCATTTAGCTGTCTGTCCATTTGTCAACAGTCTCATTTCTGTAAGGTACTAAATAGTGATGAGATCTTGAATGATATTGATTTATGGCATTTACAACATTATTTATGTGCGTTACTGCCCATGATTCCTAATCCATCTGATGGCGTTACTGGCATAACTATATAAAGGTATTTTGGTTTTCACTCATATTTAGCATAAGCCTTTATATTGATAAGACTTTGAAAAGGTTTTATTATTGGAATGCATCCTTTACAGGAGTTATGCCCCTTGATTTTATTTTAGCAACATAAGCATAACAACATTTTTTCCTATTTGTTATCAAATTTGGTTTTCGGCTTTTTACTGATAAGGCCTTGAAGTACTTTAATAAAGATGAGAGTTCATATAAAATATTCAAGTAAAATTTGCAAGGTGAGTTTCTTATTGTTGATGGTTCTCATGCTTGGAATAGCATGAGATACGAAATGATCCTAGTTTGTATGTGGTTAGCAACCTGATCATTCAGCAGTCCACATTATACTTATCATCCATAATTACATGTGACTGATTTGTCTGTTAGCCAGTATATCTATGGATTGTCATTATTATTCTAATAAACTATATTGGCACAATCTTTTTGCATTATAAGTTACTTTTAATATAGTAAATAGCATGTACCATTTATGTAATGTGCCTGATAATTAAAACTAACTATTTTATTGAAATGTTGTTGTTATGGGGTTTAATGCCATTTTTCAGCACAAGATAGGCAGTACATGGCGGCCAGTATAACTGGTGGAGGTAGAACCAGGGAAAACCCTGGAAAGAACCACCGACCCACAAGAAGCTAGTGGCAGTCTTTTTCACACACCCATATTGCCAAGCATGAGACTCGAATTAAGATAAAATGATCTTAAATTTATTTTATCTAAATTTAAAATTGATTTTTTTTTTATAAAAGAAAAGAAACTGGAAAACAATCCTACTGAATTGCAGCCCACAGGTGGTTTCCACCTTTGTCATGTAGCTGTATGAATTAAAGTTCTCCTAACAAATTCTTCTCTATTTGGTACATGTAAAAAAAAATGCAAATATATTTTCTCATTATTTGTGACATAAATTTTGTTGAATTCTTCTAAAAAAATTTGTGATAAAACCTTTTTCTAGCATTATTTGTTATAATTAAAAATTTTCATATTATCTTTAAATGTGCCCAAGTTGTAACATTTCTATAATTTTCCTGATATTTTTGCATATGTTAAATAACAGGTTGCAATAAGTCAAAAGAGCTGTAAGTATATTGTTTTGTGTGCAACAGTCTCTAAGATTTGTGTTAAACAGTGGTGTAGCAATACATTCTGCCCCCACCACCCGGCCCACAAAAGAATTATTTCTGGGGCCCCATTTTGAAAAAAATATCCTTGGATGGGAATTATTGGACCCACACCAGCCACCCTAATCCTTCCCACAAAATAAAAAAAAGTTGATTTACGGGTAAGTTTTGTGCTTACACTTGGCCACATCCACCCAACACTCAGAGTTTTTGAGGTTGCTTGGGTTGTTGCTACACAAGTGAATGTTAAATGAATGTTTTATTGGGTTATTTTGTTTTCTTGGCTGACGTTTTGTTCAAGTTATTCAGCTGCATTATTTTAAATAAAAAACAATATATTGTACAGAATTCACACATAATTTTTTATTTTTTTATTAATATCTTGAACATCCAGATATGGTAGATTTTGAAATTGTGTCCAGTATCATTCAAGTCACTTATTTTTGCACTCACTTGTGATTTATTTAATCTTTGGCACCTGTGAACTAAAGTTCTGTTTTAAATATAAAAGGTAAAAAATAAATATCATGTAATTCACAGGGAACATTTCTTTAAGTATACTTCCAAAACACAACTGAATTAAATTGACTTTTAATGACAAATTCAGTTGCACTTTGAAGCAATACAACAGCAATCTGTTACTGATATTTTTACAAAAATAGCCCAACCATTAAACTTTTTGGTGTTCACCAGAACCAGCAGAATTGTTGTCCCAGGGACTGGGTGTGCTCTGATTTTCTGTTTAATAATCTCAATCTATGAATAATTTTGAAAAAATGGAATATATATATATATATA
>JAECUM010047659.1:0-11395 GCA_016617855.1 Megalonaias nervosa
ATATAGTGTAATCATGGACAAAAACAACACACGATACAAATTAAATATACATAATATGTCTTCTTTTTCTTCAGAGATATTGGATACGGTTTGCAGAATGCCATTGCTCGGATAGGTGCAATGATTGCTCCCCAGGCTTTGCTTCTGGTATGGACCTGAATTTGACTTGATGATTTTGAATTTAAAGCAGCTTAACGAATTTACCTAATGGGTTTGTGCCAATATTGCTAAAACCATTTTAAATATAAATGTTTTTCAACTGTACGTTTACTGTCGGAAAAAGTAGTTTCCCTTTCTATGTATGTATGTATGTATGTATGTATGTATGTATGTATGTATGTATGTATGTATTTATTTATTTATTTATTTATTTATTTATCTACTTTACAGTCTATTTACATCCCCGGTTTTCTGTACTTTCTGGTGTGTGCCTCGATGTTCTTCTGTCTGTTGCTGATCATGACTCTCCCGGAAACAAAAAACATGGCTCTCAGAGACAACATGGACGATGAGTTTAGGAACGAGATGAAAGACTTTAAAAGATAATATAGTTTGAGGATCAGATTGGTTGCAAAGTCACTCTTTCCACTTGGAATTACACCGGTCTACAGTTTTTTAGAAGTCGTCTGCTTCAGAGAGAAAATGTACTACTTATTACGGATTTTGATGTGCTGAATTCAAATATGACACTTAAAACAAGTGATTGGCTACTGCTTCCAAGATACGCAAGTTTTACATTTTACGTCTATGTATATTGTGTAGATAGTAGAGTTTTAATAATAAATTGTAAACCTAAGTCTTTTCATGTGTTTATGGTTGCTATGCATGATAAACTTTCACCTGTCCTGTTTATGTAACACTTAAAAAAAATAGTAAATCGGTTATATAAATAAAATTTATAATAAAAAGGTAAAAAAAAAGACAACTGTTTTTATGTATATATAAGTACATAGTTTAGTCTTTATTCAGTGTCTACTCGGCGCTTCTTGGCTTGTCTATTGTATTCATTAAATGGACCATCTCTTGTTACTGTCCAGCAATAGTCTGCAAGCATTGATGGGCTCCATTTGCCCTGACAGCATTTCTCCATTGTTGCGATGTCCTGGTGAAATAGCTCGCCGTGCTCTTCGCTCACTGCTCCGCAAAGCTGCCACTGATGTTGGTCATAGTTTATGCACCTCAAAAGTTGTTTCATGTTTTCATAGGTTTCCATCATATGGACTGAATGACCAACTGGAATTGATGGCTAAACATTGCCATTATGCAGCAAAACAGATTTAAGACTCGTCTTCGATGAATCAATGAACAGTCTCCACTCATCTGGATCGTGAACGATGTTGAGGGCCGCCATCACGCCATCGATGTTGTTGCAGGCTACAAGATCACCTTCCATGACGAAGAATGGGACAAGATCCTTCTGACGGTCACGAAACATGGAAACCCTAACATCACCTGCCAGGAGATTCCACTGCTTTAGTCTTGAGCTCATCAGCTCTGCCTTACTCCCTGATAGTTCCAAATCCCTGACAAGTTCATTCGGTTCATCTTGTGTTATGAGGTGTGGTTTAGAGGAGGAAGGTGGGAGAAAATATGGGTCATGTGACATTGATGGTTCAGGACTAGAAGTTTCATCCTCTTCCTCTTTCTCGTCTTACTCAAGTTAGAATGTTTCTGGTGCATCAGGAACCGGCAGTCCTTCTCCGTGGGGTACTGGGCGTATAGACGATGGAATGTTTGGATAATGCACAGTCTACTTTTACTTTTTCTTCTTTGACACACCTTTCCCAACTGGAGGCACCATGCAGAAGTAACAATTACTGATATGATCTGTTGGCAATCTCCAAATAATTGGCACTGCAAAAGGCATATATTTCCTTTTCCTGCTCAATCACTGGCGAAGATTTGTTGCACAAGTGTTGCAGCATATGTGTTGGGCCCACCTCTTGTCCTGATCTCCAGTTTTGCAGCCAAAATAAAGGTGATATGCTTTCTTAACCATAGTGGTTATACTGCGCTTTTTTGATGCAAAAGTCACTTCGCCACAAACATAACAGAAGTTATCTGCATTGTTCACGCAAGTACGAGGCATCTCTGCTCACTTTGGCTAAACAGAAATGTGTCTCTTTGCAAAATCAAACACTGACAAATAAGAGAGCACGACACTGTATACTTTCTAGAGCTGATATAGGGCAATTTGTTCAGCAGAGTGATGAAAGCTTAGTTATTAGAGCATTATCCATGACTTTTAGGAATAACATGATGCAATTCATACAATGTATGACGCAATACCAGCTTCAGATTGCATCATTTATTGTTTTGCCTAAAAAGCAAGTACTGTACAAACCCAGTCATAGATTTATTCATAGATCCAGTCAAAGATATATTTTAGTCTTTTCTGGTTTAAATTGAGATCCCTTCCCTTTATAACTCACTTATCCCATGTCAAGGGTCGTATATACTGACCCAGTATCATATCTTTGAAACTAGAGCCAATCAACAATTTGAAGCATAATTTTCGTTCTCAGCGACCCAGAATTAGTCAAAATTTGACTACATTCATTTCGGAAGCATTTTGGCTGTACACCAGTGTTGTGAACATGTACTTGTTTCTAAATTATCCATTTCTGACTGAGCATGGGTGGGTCAGATGATGTATTCTTATCTTCGCTTCATGAAGAGATTAAACATCTTCCTTTAGTTATAGTTTGAAGTCCATCTTTTTTAGAGTGTTTATGTTACGAAACTTCAAGAAATATTTGTAGAATGAAATATTAACTGAAATTGATATTTTTGAGCTAGATTCCCGGAGCAAATCGTCGCCGTTTGAGATATATATATATATATATATATATATATATATATATATATATATATATATATATATATATATGTAGATAGAAGGGAATATTTCAAGATTGAAGTGGTAACTTGTACTGTCAAGAGTGGCTTAGCCACGAGTGACAATAGTAACTATTTCTTCTTAATGAGTGAAACATTTTCTTATAGATACTGAAGGAAACATAGATTTTCAGTTTTCTTGTATATTTTTTATGAATCAAACAGTCGATTTGCATGGGTTTTTTTTCCTATACTACATCGATTAAAAGAAGACCAGAAATTTGGGCAAACACTGCAGGACAGCGACTTTTTAAAATATTATAAATTAATTAACGTTTTAATATAAAAATATAGAGATTTTTAAGTTTCTTCAACGCATCTTGTATGGATTGATACAGTGAACACTGTTGTGGTTGGGGCACTGCAGAAACATCAGAGAGAGGTCTTGTCCAACAGTCTGCAGGTGTAACATCTTTAAACAGGTGACTGCAATGATTTTTGGTGTGCTTGTAATATTTGTTCTTTAATTTGTTTATTTCTGCAATCTCACATGAATTGTTTGCCTTGGAAAGTTTTCGTCTAGTATGGTGATTTTCGATTGTCACTTGATTTCAGTTTGCAACGAACACTCATCTGTCACCTATTTCTCCAGTTTTCAAACATGATTAGGACTGCCATGAGTGTTAGAATCAATAATTATACAATTCCATTTAATCAAGCGTTTTTCCTAACATACACCGTTTGTCGAAGAGTGTAACGGGTATAAGAAACTGTACGTGTGACACAGAATATCAAATAGAAACAGGTCATGTAAATTCAGTCACTGACAATTTGCATGATTCACGTGGAAAACTAATTTAAAACGTTATTACTTGAAGCTTGCTTTTTGTTCTTTGGAGATAGTTTATAGTCATTTTTTTAAAGTCACCTACTCATTGATTGCAAAAATGTATACTAGCGGGTCTACAGTATTGACATATATTAAGATCTGTTCATCGTGATTGAGAGAAACGAGAGAGAGAGAGAGAGAGAGAGAGAGAGAGAGAGAGAGAGAGAGAGAGAAGAAGAAGCAGCAGAAAAGAAGAAACATGAAATAGTCCTAATTATGGAAATACAGGACTGAATAACGTGCATAAGGACCTATATACCCTGAGTGAGGGGAGGGAAATGTAAAAGTTATATAACCATTGTGCCTATAAAGGTGGTATCGTATTAAATTAGTGCTTTCCGTATGTATTGTCATCTACCTTTTCATTGTATTAGTCATAACTCTATCAGTTAAAGAGGTTCTGAGTGTTTCTGAGTGTTAAATGTGCCATTATGCAATATTGTCGTTTTCAGCCATCATGTGTGAGTTGGGGAGAAGGGTACGGTCAGAGATTGTGAAATCGTATGGTTGTGAGATAATTTACGTGTCTTTGAATGAAAATCTGATTGATTGTGTCTTGCCATTATTTTACATTAAATGTCAACATTTTATGATAAACCGATTTTAGTGTCATTAAGCATTAATGGAACATATAACAGGGTATGGATAGGTAGAATATAGTTGCCAACACAATATATAAATATTTACGATGCAACTGGAAATGACTGGAGTAGCCATTTTGATCGCCTTGAAACCCGTGGTTAATATTATATCAAAAAACCTTCCCTGACAGCACGATTGCTTGATGATTATTCAACTTTATGTAGTTTTTGATCGTTGTTTATATGTAGCTTTTATCTGATTTTTATGTAGCTTTCCACTGATTCTGAGTCAGATCTGTAATCATGAATCAGATTGGAGGTTGATTTAACAGGAGTATCATCTATGATTCGTGACCACAGTATGATATTTTGTGAACACTGGGGGACGAGTGATTTTCGGAGGCGTGAGCAATATAATAAATCTAGGATATGTGCAATTTGTATTCACGTCTCCGTTTATGGCTTTGTCAGATTTTAGTGAGTATTCCGCTGGGAACATATTTCTGAACCGGAGCAATTAGCAAATTTATAGGAGCAGACATCACAATGTCCAGCACTTACGGGACTTTATGACTACATGGACTAGTTTAGTAAAATGGACCCTACGTTTTTTCTTAAGATAATGAATTATCCGCATGTCTGTATGAATACGTATTTAGTAATTAGATATACGAATATTTCTTTGCATAACGTGTTTGGGTCCTGTTTTGTATTGCATCACGTGAAGTACTAATATTCTGCTCCAAAAAACTTATAATCGGTCATCAAAATGGAAAATAAGAGAATAAACCATGCTAAGGTTAAATTCAAGTTTTGTGATGGGTCGCCAATAGGTAATTAGAGAAAACAATTACTATAGTGTGGTATCAAGCCACGCTCACGCATGTTTTTGAATCGCTTGTGTGTGTGTGTGTGTGTGTGTGTGTGTGTGTGTGTGTGTGTGTACATACATAGAAGAAGAATGCTTGAAAACATCCACAGAATTAACAGAATTATTTTTAATATGAAGAAATAATATCATCATCAAAGAATTTTCAATTTGTACTCGAAATTCGAACTAGGTCAGGGGGCTACGGCGCCCATCACCTTGCGCATGAACGCGTCACCAAAAGCTGATTCTATAAAGACGCGGATACAGCGATGAAACTGGACCTTTTTCTACCAAACATAGTTGACACTGATTAGGCCTTTAAATTGCCTTCAAAATGTACCCAGATAGGGAGCAGGACCGTGAAAACGCGAGAGACTTTCAAGACAAGTAATATGCTAAAGTATCTTTAAAAAATGTCCTTTTTGTTGAACATTTCTAACCGTGCCTGGGTAGCGGTCGCTGGTATTTTCTATCATGGTATGTTTGACAATGAGTCAGGGGCCTTGTTATTGTATGAAAAGTTTAGTCATCATATGTAACTGGTTCAAGTATCATTAACGTCTTCAGTGGTTCAGAATTTATTCTCCTGACAATGATGCTAGTCACAGAATTACATTTTCTATTAATATGACGTTGACCTTGAAGTAGGTTGTGTTAAACAACAAACAGGCTAGTCATGATATATACATGTGCACAATTTCATTAGAATACATTCAGTGAAGCTATCTCTCAAAAAGGATACAAATTACATTTTCCCTTGTCGCGAACGTAACCTTGAAGCGCGTTCGTGAGTACAGCACTTGACACACCATCTCTTCGTATTATGTACTTTGGTATAGTTTGATTAAAATGTCAGTAGTTCAAAAGTTAGGTCCAGGAAAATGATGCAAACCACATAATTGCATTTCTCTTGCCTTGACCTTGACCACGACACGCCATTTAGTAGTGATATATACATGGAGAAGGTTTCATGAAAATCTCTCCAACCGTTCCATTGTTATCGGTCTGACAAGCAAATATTAACGGACAGACGGACGGACAACCCAATAACATAATAGGACCGATTTATGACAGAAATATAAGAAGGATGCCCAGATAATTTTAGTTCGAAAACTTTAGAAGGCTGTTTATCAGAAACTTAAAAAAAAATCGAACCCAAAACAATACTGGAACTTTATGAAATTTATAGTGAATGAAACTGTCGATTCATTTATTTTCCCTCACTTCATGCTAATGACTCAACACTAGTATACTTTGAGTTAAACAAAAAAAAAACAACAAACAAACAAACATACAAATTAATGAATGATTACCTTTGTCCGATTTCTTCCGCTGACAACTCTATCAGACAAATACCCGCGAATGTAACTCCACTTTAAATGAATCAAACTGAGGTTAAGTAACGTATGATAATGGATAGAATTTCGGCACTACTATATAACAAAGCTTTGGGATAGGAAAATATCAGTGGTCTCTTACTGAAGAATACAATACATAATTTGTCAACCATTAGCACCTCTTAATTAGGTCATTAATTTAAAGCAAATTTCCGAAGCAATGGAATCTGCATAACGAAGTTCCAATATTCAAACAAGAATCCCTCGAAAAAACTGACGCTCTATTGTCCAAATTTTTTTTCTCAGAAATCCAATCGTGACCATATTTTCGTTTTAACTGCTGATTGTTTGAAACCATTTGGCTGCAATTTCATTTAGTACCAGCTAGACATAATAAGCAGTCCAGCGATGAAAATACCATGTCGGTATGACCATTCATTCAGTCGGAGTAGAGATAACACGATCCTCAAGTTGGCTGCAGATGCGTCAATATTAGATATCAAATCGGCAACATTTTTATTTGGAGCAGCTAAGCATGGTATTGACCTTCTATGTGGACATCTTATCTCGATTTGACCAGATATTCAAGAGGAGTAACGATGACAACATTTTCAAGGTAACCACCATGAATCCATATTGAATGTCAGATAGGGACCATATTCATCTTTAAACAAATAGATGTCGTGTGAAGTCTTTTGATCAATGTGCATAAAAGAAACAACGAGAGAGAAAAGAAAGCTGGCAAACACAAGAAGAAATGAATTTCTGGTTAATACATCTCAGATGGAACCGTAAATGGCGCTAAATATATGTAGTAGCGATTATTTTGACCTAAACATGTAACTTGCAAAGAGTATTGTTACTTGGCTGAAACTTGTTTCAAAACGACAACGATGAACGATGCCTGTTCCAAGATACTGGCTAACAATGAATCTTCAGATGCACACCCATGTGTTTAAAATTCAGGGAAACTGCTACCTCACCTGATGTGAAGAGGAGCTTCCCTTTAGAATAAACTTGTCAAATGTATATTATACAAATTAATATCTACAAACATGGTAGAAAAAAGTTAGCTAGTCCGACATGATCATTTCGCAAATGATTCTAGTGATATTAACTCATATCATGAACTCATGCCATTGAAGCCCGTTCATATGATGCCACATTTACCATTGATTTAAAGATGTAGACCTCGTTCGCATTGATTCCACATCTCTAATTTATGTAAATAAAAAGCCGAATGACCAAATACAATCCATACGATTCGCATTGCAACTTGTTTAGTAAGTAGTACAACACACGAAGAAAAGACCGCAAGCACTTTTTGTGAATAATCTCTGGACAACATCACTAAGGCCGTTTCAGTAACATATAATATAAACAGGTTTTTTCGCGTTGACAACAAGCACGGGTATTAAACAACAGGTGAATCTCTTGTCCACAGTTTGTATTGTCAACGTCTCCCATCGGAGATCTACCATGTGTCTGTCCTGGCCCACAAAGGTTTAACGAATGTGCGTCAACCGGAGATTGTGGCATGGAAGATACACAGGTGCCGTGGGAATAACTGACAACAGACCACCCGGTTCCTGTTAAATCTCTAGGTCTTAAACTACGTAACAGAAAGAAAGTGAAACCAATGAAATTACAGTATTGTGAATTAAATCACAAAAATCCTAAAAGTCAAATCACAAGTCGAAAGAATAGAATGTTCGAATGAATTCCAATTGTCTTGAATATGATGCTGTACCAATAGTCTTGAATGTGCTGATGTACGAATAGTATTGACTGTGTCCATATATCAATATGCCAGCCCAGTTTCAAAGTAATTTGGTTCGAGTATGAAATAGAAATTTACAAACATAATGAATATGGAAAAATGTATCTGTATCTTACATTGTGACAAATGAAATTGATGTATATTTATGTTGCGGCATTATGGGGTTCCAGGGTTGATATTAATCTCTCCCTAAAGATAGAACACATCACGATAGTAATTGTCAAAGTACAGCCCTCAGAAAAGCGAACCCAACCTAGAAAGAAATCGAATATAGTCCTTGTTGAAAGGTAATCATAGATGAAACAAGAGGGGGACTAGAGATTGTGTGTATTTGCACAAAATGTTGATGGCCTTGAGCTTTTCAAAGACTTTGCCTAGGTAGTTTGATGACAGGGATGTGGATGTGGTCATGGAGCGGGAAACTTTGTGACTAGAATAAGGAATTCCCAGAATTCCCTGTGAATTGGAGTAAGAAGGCATACATCTTGGAGGTATAAGCTGATCGTAGAGGGACCCTAGCTGATGGTTCTGTGGGTCGATCTTGGGGTCTCTTTTCTTAGCTTGACTGCCCGTGTATGTTGACATTATATCTCTTCTGCCATTTTCTGGAGAAGAACATGAGTTGTTAAAGTTTTTCTCGCACCGCAGCGTTGGAAAAGTTACCACGAGCATGGTGTTATTTTATACGGGTAACATAGCGGTAGGTTGAGGAACTTTGATGAAATGGCCTCTTCTCTCGCTGTGCTGCGTTCTCTCTTGCTCTGGTAAAACTGGGCGCTTACCAACGAATAAGAGTGCTTTACTGGGGTCCATCCTATTTATCTGGACCCAGTTTGGAAAAGGAAGATAGGGCTCTGGGTTACAGGACCTGCGAGACGACTACCTCATTCGTGGCTTCTTTTCTGACCTTTGTGGCCATCTAATACGTGGTTGAAAGACAAAGGCTATTATCTGACGGCTGCCTTATAGTGAACCTTGTGAAATACCGACGTGGATAGGACTGCATCTTTGTCGCGAGCTGCTGCTTAAGAAAAGGAGCAGTAGAACTGGGGAGAGAGTGCTCAGTGCATTCCAAGGTACTTCTATCAGTAGTGGGCTCGACGATATGATCTACACTATGTTCATCACGCTGAAATGTACCATTGGTGACCAAATCACGCAGCGAACCAATAGCTACAATTCTGTTTACCAGTTGCTGTATGTCGATGAAGGGTTTCTGGTCCATGCATATAGTCCATGAATTTGACATTCCAAAACCTGCAATATCTCATTTGACGGCTGCCAGTTTGATTTGTTTTGTGTGCTTTGTAAAGGTTTGGATTTATATTAGACATGAGGCGTTGAGATAATAAACATGTTGATTCTTGGGTCATGAAGCTGCCTTTAAAGGCAACCCAAGATGTCCGGGACTGGACCAGACGGTGTTAACTGTTTGAATAAAGGCTGGTCTTTCCTGATTAAGAAGTCGGCGGAATCGTGAATTTTATAAGTGGCCAACAACAGAGCAGAAGGACAGAACTCTGGAGGCAGAGGCTGCAAGACTTCTGCAATGACTGCACAGTGGACTGTCTTAACTGGACTAAGCAGCGTAAAAGGGAGTTGTGAATGTCCGTCTTGAAAGTCAGAGTTGTGGAAAAACAAGGAAGCCTTCTGCAGCTGGGCTGGCATTAATGCAACGGGGGATTTCATCAGTATTTTACTTTTTATAAATCTAAAAACTAAGGAATTATTATATCAAAAAGCGATCAAACAAACCTATTGAGGCAGTGATAGTTGTGACTGAGAGAATGAATTAAAGAATTAATTAAATGGTTGAAATTAAAATGCCCTAGTGTGCATATCCAGCTTTACGATGTTGTACTATAAAATGTCTTAAGCTTCATTTTTTTTTTCAGGTATGAAGCAAATCAATCAATGGGTTTAAGACATATGAGTTTATGAAAAGAAAATCTTTAAGTTCGACGTAGTGATAAAATGGGAAATGTTTTGGAAAGAATGAAAATTATTAATAAAAAGAGACAACCCACATATTTGAAAATTCTTTCAAGGTCTAAATTTAACTTCATTGAAAGCAGAGGCCAGGGTAATCAAATGTGCTACGAATAGATGCAAAACATATTCTAATATAATAGGAGGAAACATGATTAAAATTAAAAATTGTAAATTATTTAATATTAAAGATGATAGGGATTGCAATTCAAAATATCTGATTTATGCATTGATATGAGCAAGATGTAAAGACTTCTACATCGATCAAACGAGAAATGAACAATGAAAGAATGGCAATACATAGACAGCAAACAAAAGCAGAGGATCCCATATTATTTAAAGTTAATAAACATCTGCATGCCTGTGCAGGAAGAAATTTCTAAGTCCTTCCGTTGTAGAAACCATTAAAAGAAAAGAAACTTTATTTCATACGTACTCTACAAGCAGATATTAAACGTTCAAACTATTTATTCGAGATTCATGAAAAATTAAAACAAAATTATTTGTACATTGTATCAATACATTGATATATTTTGTACGTGACTATAGAAAGTAAATGTTGGTTGGTTTAATTTCGTATGTACCTCTATAAATTTTTATCAACACATTGACATATTTTGTACATGGCTGTCGAAAATCAACTTCGATTGTTTTCATTTGTATGTACCACTTCATTAACTATATCAACAGACTGACACACTTTCATAAATTTATTGACTGTATATCTCTAATATTTTTAATTTCTAGGGACTGTTAAAGGATTTATATTGATTAATGCAGACTTACAAATGTGGTTCTCTATACAAGTTGATACAGACATTACGTTCTTTATATTTCGCCCTATAAGCTATGGGGTCATGGCATAACGATAGCGACAAATTAGTGATGGGGTCATGGCATAACGATAGCGACAAATTAGTGATGGGGTCATGGCATAACGATAGCGACAAATTAGTGATTTACAAAATTATTTTGACAGTATTATGTATCTACCTGAGGAGTATTTATGATGATGATGTGAAAGCTGAGTTGACAAATTTATTTCCATATACGAAAAGTCATATGGACATATGCATTTGTTTCATATATATATATATATATATATATATA
>JAECUM010047660.1:0-13060 GCA_016617855.1 Megalonaias nervosa
AAATTTAACATGGGTGACATCATGGGGTTTATATCGACAAAAGAGTTTATAGAAAAACAGGCGTTTTATAGGCACAAAATGTTTATGAGGACAAAAAAAAAAAGCACACACCAACAAAATAATATTTATACAACACAAAGTCAATGTTTCTCGGGAGGCAAGAGTAGAAGAGTATATATTTTCGAGCCATGCAAGTGGCCCTGAAAAGGGTCGTTGAGTTTCTTCTTATATTTCCTCCAGTTCTTCCATCATGTTCTCAGTTTGGGAGGAAATTCATATTTTTCTTAACATCCTCAGGCATCCAGTCTGTATGCCCAATTCTTCTAAACTTGTTCTAGACCTTCATCTAATTAGTATTCAATCTCTCAAAGTTTGTTTTTCTTCTCATTTTCTTTTTCCTTCTTCTCATTCGCCCAGGTAGCCTTGATCTTTGCCACTTCCTCCTTCACTCTCCTCACTAAAACCTCTGCTATCTTTACGGCAGTTGTCCCTCTTCTTACACTTTTAATTCTGGGTAAGACCAATCTACCCAGGCCTCTATCTGTTGTAAACAAATATAACTTACTTCTGCCATACCATCCACAGTCTCATTCAGTTTACCCAATCTATTATTTTGAAGTGTCAAGAACCCATTCATCTTCAGCTCTTCCCATCCATCATTTTTTTACAAGACCCCTAGCTCATTTTAGGGCTGACAGTTGTTTTGTCACAAGGTGTTGGGTGACTGGGTAACTCGAATTGGCCTCTTTTGTTTTCTAAAAGATATTCTACATCCACCATCCAATGCCAGGCTTCTTGAAAATCAATCATTGGTATAACTTTAGTGTTGTCGAGTCAGCGAGAGTGGCTCGACTGACGAGTGTGTCTTTTAGATATCTGAAGCACGAACGTGAAGGAAAACATCCCCTCACACAAAACCACATATCACATACAAAACAGCGAAACGTGTCAGTAGCGCCGACCTAAAAGAAACTATATTTAAACTTACGTTTTTTCACAAAGACATACAAATACACTATACCACACATTATACAAAGAAAAAGAATATTTTATAAAAATTAAATAATATCAAACAACCAATCTACACAACACTCTATCATACAAGTAATGGTAGTAAGTGCTAATAGTCACACAAATAAACCCTCAAATACAGACCCTCATATTCAAACATACCAAACAGACACAATCACACAAGCAAAGTTAGTTAGTGTTTATAGACACACCAATAAACCCTCGCACACAAACACACATTTGTTAACGGAAAGAGAATCGGTTTAGGAAAAAACTCATACATATACAAACAACAAACACATCCATACATAAATAGTTTGGTAAATTGATTAGTCTTTTTTTTTTTAGAGATCTGTTGGCCCTGAAAAGGGCAGGGTTTTCTCCAGTGCACCCGGTCGGTTAATGCCCACACTTCCCAGGCTTAGCACGACAAACACATCGTAGCCTCCATCTATCTCCACCACCATAATTAATCGTGATGGGGAGTGCTGAGGGGCTTTGAGTGGCTTCAGAATTCCAATCTACCGTTTAAGTGATTCTGAAGACTAGTTCTCTCGGAACTCTACGATGTGCTTGTGGGTGCTATGGTAGATGTGGTTCTCGTCGCTGAGGCTCCAACTCTTGCCATTGTTCTATTTGAAGGACAGCGACCATTGTTTGTGGTGGTTGGCTCTGTGGTGCTGTACCCATTACCACAGGCTTGACTTCACAGGTCTATCGCCTTATGAGATGAAGCATTATCTCTTTTTCTTGTCCTCTTCTTTCTTTTTTCTTCTTCAACTACCTTCTCCGCTTCCATATTGCCTCCATGGTCAGTTCGTCCAGGGGGCAGCGAGTATATTCCAGGTGCATCTGGAGCTCCAACAGTTTCCGTATATGGCTCATTTCATTGCATGTTGACTAGTCAACAATGGATAGACAGACTGACTTGACTTGACCTGAACTAAAGTCATTTTCTCCCATCGGGCATGTACGACCATTTTGTGTCTGCACAGTGGACTAATTAATTGATTGGCTCAGAAACGACCTCCTTATATAAGACTACTGTGGTTTTTACATGAAATCGCTAGCTGTTTATTTTTAATATTTACAGAAGTACAAGTTAATTTTGCCACTGATAAGAGAACCAGGTTCCAGCGTCTTAATAAAATTTCTATGTGAGACTATTGTCGTATCGACGTAACATTTTTTTAGCTCATCATCAGCTGTGATCTTAGTATATTTATCCTGCGATATCGGATTGTAAAGATTATCGACAACATCAGAATGTGAGTCTGTGACCAAGGTTATTTTATCAAAATACTCTGAATCATCTTCACGAACAAGAGACAACTTGATATTGTTTCTATTTTTAAAATATGTGCTATATTTCTCATTGTTAAGCATAATCGTCATATGCTTACCCTGAAAAAGAATTCATTTCATCTTTAACGTAGTATCCTCTACAGTAATATCTTCCATATTACATCCTTTTACACAAAATTTACAGAGTATTGTTTTTCATATTTCACAACTCTGTTAGGTGTTATATCGACGAGTAAATCATCTTTGACTCGCAGTTCTTGTATCAGATCTAACATGATGAACTTTTCACCTGTGAGATACGCTCCAAGCTGATTCAATATTTTATTATAAGTTGCTACTGCTATTTTACACGACGTATTTTTATTCTCGTATTTTGGCTCGATTCTTTTGTTTACCGCTGATAATACGATACCTGCTCCTGACACTATTAGCAGCAGTGGATTTGCTGTTCCTCCTGCTGATGTTATTTCAGCTATTGTTAGCACAATCGGGATATAGTTCAGAACGCTTATTATTTTGCTGTAATATATTCTGGCGCGTCTGACGCAATAAAGTTTTTTTTTTATGATAGTACTTGTAATACTTGATCAGCGCGTAACTGTCGTTGTCGTTGTCTGAGAGACTAGATAATATGTGATTGAAGTCGATCACATCATTTTTGTCATTATAAAAACGTTTAAGAAATTATTTCATATGACATGGTCAAGGTATTTTCAGCAGCAACCTTATCAATCAACGTACGAAAATTGTTATTGACAGGATCAACAAGAAAATTGCTATACTTATCATCTACTTCAGATGAGATATCGTTATATCTGCTATCTGTTAAAACGTTACGATCTGAAGATGACAACTGAGGCTAAAATCTGTTAGTATTTTAGTAATATCATTGACTCTATCGCGATAAATATCTTCTGTTTCATCGATATAACTAATTAAAAAGCTTAACTGTCCCAGTCTAAAATTTTTAAGTACTAGATGTTTCCTGATAATTGCATATGCTATTGCAATAATTAAAAGACTTTTAATATTTCCTTTTTCTATATTTATATCATTGATGGGTAGGTTTAGGTATCCTGCAATTAAAATTTTTGTAATTTGGTTTTTTGTTTTCTAATAACTTTTCAGCTTCTTTTTTATATTTTTAACGCAAATTTTGGGGAAATTATGATATATATATATATATATATATATATATATATATATATATATATATATATATATATATATATATATATATATATATATATATATCATAATCTTTATCAACATCAGGTTTCACAATTTTAATATCATCAAGCTCCCGATAAAATATATCTCGTTCAACATCATCACATGACTCAATCCTAGACTCAATATCTGATATTGCGTTTAGTGCAGTATTAATATGATATTCGTCATACTTTTTATCACCGTTTAGAGAGTCTATTAGAACTTGATACGCTGTTGTTAGCAGGTTAGCATCAACACGATTATCTACCATTTCCAACAACGTCTTTTATCACGATAGTCCTTACCGAGTACACGAAATATTTTGCCTTTAGCAAATGTGTCTTTGAGCTTACGATTTTTTAAAAATCTTGTGTTTCTTTGTTTCAGCAAGTTTGTCAAGCTCATCATGAATTGTTTTAAGTCGCTCTTGCTCTGGTTTTTTACCACCATGAAATTTTGTTTTTACAAGGTTAGATTTATCGTTCGTTAAAAGATTTTCCTTGTTGAGCTCAAGCAACATATTTGACAGCAACTTTTTCAGTTTTTAATCGCTGTTCCTCACAGTCTTTTACAGGACAGTATTTACCAATAATATCAAAATCTTTCAGTTGAGGGCCTCTCATTCCTGCAACTCTAGCAAGGTTATCATTGTTTTCATTTAAACCGGGTGAACCTAAAGTTAATTTTTTCATTCTAGCAATAACATTTACTACTCTCGCCGCGTCAGCACTTTCTGATTTAATGAATCAACATCAGCTATTTCGATCTTTTTTGCGACTCTGATCGATGGAGGATCAACAGATATTATACATTACAGTCACATTAAATCGTCAGCTGAATATAGCGGAAACATTGTAAGACCTGGGTAAGGACTTTCAGCATTGACAATATAAATCCTAAAGTAAAGATACTTGTTAACCGTGTTAACATCAGCGATGGTGAATTGTTGACTCGTTGAGATATAAACACTTGTAGCGATATATAATGTTGTCCAGGTTGTATAATCTGTCGATCCCTCTAATCTCCAGTTGCATATACGCCCAACATTAACATCTAATCTACCTCGCAGTTGAAATTTCCATACTGCAACAGCTGCTGGGCATTGCACTTTAACCCAAAAGTTACTTGTTTCTCCGTTTGTGGTCCACTCTGACCATCCAGATATAGCATTGTTAAACGCAAACGCATAATCTGGATTATTTCTAGGATATTGTTTTGACACACTTGCAACAAAACCCCATCGATTATCTATAGCAATTACGAGATGTGGAGTATGACCAACGCTATTCTTAGCTTGTTTTGTACTACCACTACCTGCAACAACACTATCCACGTACTTCTTATTTACAAGATCAGATGCAGCAACAGGTACATACGTAGAAGTTATCTTATTGACAACCATGTTGATTGCACCTGTAATTGTACCTCCTGGGGTTTTTTTTCAAGATAAGCAGCATCTGCAGCTGTACTTGCAGCAGTAGTAGCACTTGTTTTAGCTGCATCAACATACAGTTTATTTGTTAGGTCAGAACCATTGAAAGGTACATATGTTGTTGTTGTCGCTGACACGCTCATGTCTAGATTTCCCACCAAAGAGTCACCAGATTTTATCACAAAATTGTCCGTGACAAACTTTACGTTTGCTACAAAAATGTCGTCGGTCAGCGATGTGTTATCAGGTTGAGTATCGATTATTTGTTTTCCGCCCATATTTAACAATCCAGTCATAGTTCCACCACGAAGTGGTAAATATTATTTTAGCGCAGTGTTAAGCTGATTGTACGATTCTGCATCTGTTGCACTTGGTGGAAAATTTGATGGAATTTCAATGTTTTAGTACCGTCAGTAAATGTAAGTCTTTCATTTACTGTATCTCCAGATTTATTTATTTTTAAGCTTGATACAGTGACAAGTTTATTTAAACTCATAGCTTGAGTCGGATTTTGATTCAGCGGTGGATATGTAATTTTTATATTTTTTACCTGCCATATCTCTGTTTCCATCCATTGTTCCACCAGTTAGTGATAACCTGTTATTATCGATCGCCTTAAGCTGTGCATAACTTACGGCTTGTGTATTATTTTACGTCAGCAGGAGGGTATTCCATTTCCAGATTGATTATTTTATTACCTGCCATGTTTATTAATCCAGACATTGTTCCGCCTCTCAGCGTTAACTCACTATTATCGATCGTCTTAAGCTGGCCATAACTTATTGTTTGTGTGTTATTTATGTTGACAGGAGGATATGTTGTTTATAGGTCTAGCACTCGCTGACCTGACATACTTAAGTTACCTGTCATTGTATCTCCTGATGTTTTGAGATAATTTGTTAAATCTGCGCCAGCAGCAGTTGTTTTTTTTATTTTCTTCTGTTGAACTTCTGATTAACGTACCAAATTTTGTGCAATAGCTCATTCTTATTCTTACCGCGAGATAAAATTTTGTGAATACCTAATAAAGAATGAGCATAATTAACTTTGACAAGGAGCGATTAATCAAACATCAGCATAATCACGACCTACCAGATTGCCTTTGTCTGATAGTAGAACGAACTGGATCGGGCAAAACTAACGTGCTGATGAATCTGTTACTTAACGACATCTTCAGCTACGATAGGGTATATATTTACACGATCAACCCGCATCAGGACCAATAGGAGCTGCTTAGCAAATATAATGAAAAACTATAAAATGAACAACGAGTTGGTGATGATATTTTTGTTATAAAACAACCTGAAGATCTTATTCCGGTTGCTAACTAGATTCGGATGAACATAAGAAAATTGTATTTGATGATATTCCGTTAAGCAACAGCGAAATGAGTAAGATTAAATCATACTTTCATTGTCGCGCAAAAGAAAATGTAATGCAGTTATCTAGCGCAGGATTTATTAAACGTCGATCGATTTATCAGGCGAAATAGAGGTTGTTTGATATTATTTGCTGGACTCGACAGCGTTGATGTACATAATATAGCACGAGAACATTGCGGAGATGTATTAAAAGATAAATTTGCAGAATTTTATCATGAAGCAACTGTCCAGGGAAAGCACAACTTTTTCTTGTTTGATAAGCTAGCACGAGATCGAAATCACGTGTTTAGATGTGGAAGAGATAAGTTTTTAGATTGTTAGAGTCTAATAGATACTTATAAAAATTGACGCGAAACACCTAGAAGTTCTAAAGAAATTTGTTGCGACACTAGACGCATTTAAGAAATAGATTGAGCAAGAACGTCGCGGGCAACAACAAACAGCAGAAGAAACTACACGACTATTCAAACCAGTAGCCAAAGCTGTACTTGGTAAGCAACCTGATATTTCTGCGGCATTACCAGAGGGTGCCAAAAAATTATTGGAGAAAGGATTACTTGGTATACCTGAAGAAGGACAGAAGTAAATTGTCGAGCAAGTAGAAGATCCAGCCGCATGACAAGCAGAGGTTATACCACAAATTAATGAGCAGAAGCGATTGGCTCAAGCACAGAAGAAAAGTATAGAAAATATATTGTGCAAGAGCAGAAAAAAGAGAAAGAAAAACAACATATCAAAAGTTACCAAGATCATGTTGATGATGTAATAAAAGATGTTGAATACAGCATGTTTGAGTTAAAATTTACTAAAAATAAATTCTTTGATCTTAACGAAAAAAAAAGTTGGAAACCTGATGAAATTAACGAGTTTAAAAACGATCTCAAAAATAGCAGAAGAATCTAATGATTTTTAAAATATTTTATATAAGTCCAAAACAGTTGATGATGCTAAGGAAGCTTATAATGAAATACGATATGGTACTATTGCTAATCTTTATCTTGAAGTTGCTCAAAGAATGTTAGATGGAGATAAAGATTTTGACGCACGATATAAATTTAGTTCTGTGGCTAATAAGATTGATAATGAGAGTCGAGGAGTAGTACTAGGTTCCGGCGTTAAGATCTTTAACTCAAAAGCTGAAATAGTTGATCGACTAATGTTACTAATTTCATCAAAATAATCTGGAAATGTAAGTACAGAAATCGACAACGAAATTGTTAAAATTATAGATAATTTGCGATCAAACGGTTATCTAACATCCGATGACTATTATATTTTACAAACTTGTCTGTTATTTATAGTCAACCAATCGAACTTGGCACAGGGACGCAATATGAAATAGGTTTGTTTTCGGTTAGTGCTAGGTACGCCATGGCAAATATAAAAAATAACGTGAATGACGATTTTACATTTCAATCTAGCCAGGCAGCTATCTCGGCTTGGAAATCTGCTAAGATACCGCAGACGCTTACAACGTTATAGATATAAACAAAAAATAAAGTCGTTGATTGCAACTGGAGTTGGATCCGCGACCAACAATTTTGAACTTGCTCTAAATTATAACACGCTACGTGCCAAAATCACGCTGAAAAACAATTTTCTTGTTGATTTTAGTACGGCCAACAGCATCGGATCGTTGTTGGCTTTTGCTCGACAACAATACGGTTCTAGATCGCAAAGCGATCCAGATGCTGCTTCAATTTTATACGAGGGCGAGTTACTAGTGAATATAACATAAGTAAATACGATTTAAGTAAACTGTCCGATCGCCAGCGGATCGTATACAGCACGTGGTAGTCGAGGACAAACTATTTATAGTCTTTCTCCTGATGTTCCACCAAATTCGCTGATGCAAGTAACTCCATGACAAATAATATATAATCCTATAAACGTTGAAAATCAAATAGCCTCAATAACAATGACGCTGACTGATCAATCAGGGCGACAGCTCAATCTCATCAACAAAATTTTCACCTACTATCTGCACTTGAGGTCGCAGTAAGCTCTGATCACCCGGTTGAAAGTAATAGATATAATAAATCTGACAGCGACCGATGAATTTTATCAGATAATTTGTTATGCAAATGAAACAACGGGAAACGTATCGCAGAAAACTCGTAGGAGGTTTCTTCGGAAATATATTCTCTAAAATAGTTGAATATGTACCTGGAATAGCTCATATGGTAGCACCTATCGCGTTAGGCAAATCAAAATCTTGCAACAGGAGTCGCATCCGCAGCAGGCACAGTTGTCCTCTTGGCTCCACGTGTCGTCAATAGGGTCTAAGATCCATTAGGCGAGATCGGAAAGAGTGTTAGGTCCTCGAAAGATGTTTTCACGTCCTCCTGGAAGTTTGCATCAGTGGGGTCAATGAAAAATCAGTTTGGTCCTTGGGTACACTTCTCGCACTCTCGATGAGAAATGCAGAAATTAGGAATGTGAATACCTGTCTCTTGCATGCATTGATGGAATTCCCGTTCTTATTTTCATCCTTTTGTTTCGATTTGTATTTTGGAATGTAGCAATCATGTTCCAAGTCCACGATTTGGTGACAAAAATGACATAATTTCTTGCCTCGACAAACTTGCGCTCTGAAGTGGCTGACGCGTTTGAGATCTCCGCAAGAAAAGCACAATCGCAGGAGTTGCCAATCACCTTTCTGCTGTGAACCTTGTGTCATGAGATGTTGGTTTACAAAAGTTCGCTGACAAGCTGAGCAATTAATTCGTTCTTATCCTTCGTGAAGACAGGATTTAAAGGCTAAACAACCCTAATATTTCTCTCCGCAATGAATGTGTTTCCCCCGACTGTTGGAACCCAAGGTCTCATTTCCCACAATATTATTCGTATCCGAGGAATCCGATGATGCTGGTAATGTCATCGAAATATTATTCGTGAATATAGACGTAAATATATTTTCTGTCTGGGATATCGAGCCCTCGAAACATCAGAGATCGGTGCCCCACTTGAGGTTCATTTTCAACGTGTAGCGTAGAGCCAAGACGTCTTGCAAAATTTCAGAAATACCGCATACCGTGTCTTTGGATAGCCTGCCTACGGTAACAGAAGTCCTGCTTCTGTTTCTTTATTTTTTTGTTTGGCTCGGTCAGATCCACCACGATGGATGGGGCTAAACACGTCTGGTCTTGGTCGTTGTTAATTTGGACGATGCTGCGTTTGCTACTGCGAAGTTCGTCAACAAATGACACTTTTCTGCGTTCGCCCCGTCTCGGAGCGGATACGTGGGTCATATAAAGTGTCGTCTTGCCATTGGTGATGTGAAATTGGTTATTGGATTACTGAACGTGTTAAATCTTCTCGATGACTTTGGATGGTGTCAATTATGTTGGGTTGCTCAACTCGATCCAGACGGGTGGCTTCAAACTGTCATGATAAATGGAGAGTCTCAAACGATTGTCTTCTTTGGCTTGGCACCATCGTTTCAATGTGGTTAACAAGGAATCCCTTCTAGTGATAAAACCTTCTGATATCTCGAGCAGCACTTCGGACTTGAAATCTTTAAACTTCACCGTGTAGGTGTAAACCGAGGTTCTAACTTTTCTGGAGGAGCGTTTCCCCGTCTGTCGAATGTGGTAATACTTTTCTGGTACTACTGGCTAACTTTCGTTGGTGGTAACCTCTCTCGATCTGGGAGCAGACGTGGAAGGCGTTGATTCAGGCTCACTCATGTCGTCTTCGAAATCGCTATCATGGATATGAGCAAAGACTTCAGCTCGTGTTCGAGACGGTATGTCAGGTTATGAGCTCTTCCCTTATTCTTCTCTCTCACTGAACTCGTGCGATGGTTTCATCTTGGTTTGAAAATTTTATTTGACTAATTTTACACGCAGAGGCCCCCCTATATATAGGGTTAATGTCTTAGAGTCAGAGTATTTATTCAGCTCTCAAGCAGTCAAGATGGAAGAGTTAACAAAACTTACCCTTCAGGTCAGAGATTTGGTACACGAGACCGCTGTTGTAATCAGAAATTTGGAGCCATTCAAAAGTTTGCTTCAGAAAAGACGAAGGATTACTACTCCTCACGAGATAAAAGTCAAGAGACTTGCAATATCTGTCAGGAGAAAGGACACTGGGCTCCAGAATGTCCACAACGTCAAAGCAAGACATGAGTAAAGAGAGACAAAGATCGCGATACATGTTATCATTGTCAGGATAAAGGACATTAGTGATCAGAGTGCTCCAAAGAAAAAAAGTGAGCCAATCAAAGGAAAACGAGGAGGAAAAGAAGAGGTCTTTCGAAAATGAAGAAGAACCCTCAGAAAAGGAAGAAGAACCCATACCTGTTCAGAAAGACAAGAAACCCAGACTGCGAAAAGAAAATAAAGACGAGGAAGAACCTGTACCAGTGAAGAAATACTAATGGAAAGAGAGAGAGAGAGTGAAAGAAGAAGAAAATGGACTTTTGGTGTTGTGTTGTGAAATTGTATCGTGATTTTCAAAAAGAGAGAATTTACCAGAAAGAAAAAGTAAGTGCATCTTGGCATTGATTTTTATAATAAGGACCTACACGCGCTCACTCATACACGTATTTCATTCAAACATCATGGGAAAAATGGATTAACGTTTTACTTGATTTCGCAATCTTTGAGTAGTCTCTCATTTCTAAAGAGGTGAGTGGCCATAAAAAGGACCTTAGAGTGTTTGTTTTTGACAAACTCATGAACTGGACAAGATGAGCTTTAACTGCCTTATACCCTTGCTACGGCAAAGTACTACATCTTCACCTGCTACTGTTGGATGATTTGATAGTGATCGCTGCTGCTGATGGCCTCTCAGGGGTAGTCAGCGTAGAGGTAGTGGTGACTGGGATGGAATGTTTGGCCCGATAAGGTCTTTTTCTCTTCGGTCGAGTTAAAGAAGTATGATACATTTGTCTCAGATACTTTAACTGTGACAAACTGTCTAGTAGCACCGTCACCGTTTGACTTTCACCGTCCTTCTTCTCTCCATTGCATTTTCTCTTCTCTTCTTCTTCCTGTCGTTTTCATATTTCCTCTTCTTGCTGTTGCCGTTGAATGACAGAGGCATGTTCTGTTTTTTCCGCTTTTGTAAAAATTTATCCAATTCTTCTTTATGTCTCTGTCTAAAATGTCTACCCGAGCTCAGGAAGAAGAAGGCTCTGAATGTGCTGGTACAAATTCTTGCGAACAGGAAAGAAAATTGACTAGATCCCTATTAAAATTATTCTCTTCCGGACGTATAACCGTGGTTGTTTTGGTAGCTGCCATACCATCACTCCTCGTCACCCCAATACATGATCTTCCTAGTTTTCGCCATGCTCAAACTATGTCGCATCAATTCACTGAGCACAGACGCTAGTGTACCTACATCGCGCATGTGAGGTCACATGTAGCTCTCTTCTGATTGGAAGAGAGACTCATCGCTGTTATTGAATTTTGTGTAACGCTGGTTTGGATTGGTGAAACATGTCATTCCCTTTTGTTCCGACCTTAGCCTGTAAATACCACTGGCTCGCCTCGCGAATTCATCTGTTCACATGATAAGATGTGGACACATGTTGAGTCGTCTACCCTAATTTCGGGAATGCTGTTAAGCCAGACAACTCCATGCATATGAAATCATCATGGGCTATCACGAAGATAACAGATAAGGCTATTTGGAAGAGAAGGATTTACGTAGAGAGGCAAGGCTGTCTGAGGAGAGTCTTGATGTACTGTACCGCTGTCAAACGAAGTTTAAGGAAGAGAGGACCATTGCGATGATCGGTATGTTAACGTTCTTTAGTTAACAAGCCCCAACCGCAATTTTCAGGGCCACTCCTATGCCTCGAAAAGATATATGATAGGTTATTATGATATCGTGGGTTTTATAGTATCTTGGTATTCCATTTTTCTGCATTTTGCTGCATAGAGCCACCTATTGTGTACTTATATATATATATATATATATATATATATAACAATATATATATATATATATATATATATATATATATATATATATATATATATATATATATATATATATATATATTACATGACCACAAGTCACTAGTTCTGCATCACCAGTTGATTTTTGGAAAATGTTGGGATTGCTGACGAGTACATGATGTTAAAAATTCACCCATGAATATCATTGTTTCCAAATAATGGCCGAATCCCATGTTCTCAATTGGGAGCTAGATCTTCTTAAAATCACCATCACTGTAACAAATCATGTACCCACTTTGTCGTCTGATCCTGTCCAATGATGTTATGGAAGAATTAGATTACATGTGAATTATGTATGGTTTTTGTTTTCTGGTGGCTTTCACAATTGTCAGGTGTTGACTTGAAAACTTTGTTGTACACCATTTATTACTTCTCATTAAAACATTGGGAATTGTTTAAACAGTCTGAGGTCGACATATACTTTCATGGTCATGTTGGTTGTCCATTCTCAGCGACAATCCCGGCACTACTCTCCCTGTCACAGGTGGTTACAGATGCATTTCTTTATTTCTCTCTGATAAATTTCTCTTGGAAGTCACAGGTGGCAGAATGAGTTCCATGGAAGTAGCTTCCTTGTTGATTTACAATTTGTCAAGTTGTCAACAACAGGACAAATATATGCCATCGCAAACATATTTTGTCAGTATTACCACGATATCAGAATAACCTCCTTTCATAACCTGGAATCTGCATGGCGTCTGTTTATCTATCGTTTCCCGCAGTCACCTAATTTGAACTGGAAATTA
>JAECUM010047662.1:0-23091 GCA_016617855.1 Megalonaias nervosa
TATATATATACATAATTTGCAGAATGTGATTATGTACTGTCAACTGTCAAAAGAAGTTAGAATAACGTCCGTACCAATCCAGAAGATCATTTCATAGGTGTAGAAAAGTTTTGAGTCACAAATTATTTCCAATTAAAATTTTATCATTTACTGATTAAATTGCTAAATTAATTAATATTCATTGGTATTGTGGTCGACAAAGCTACAAATGAATTGATATGTGTTTGACAAGAATATAAATTTATGCCAGTGATAAGATCATTTTTCTATTTATGTGCATATTAGCTGATATTTATTTTCTTTTATAGATTATAGGTATCACCAGCGGTGCAGGATAAGCACACAAATGGTAATTAGTGCTTTCTATAAATTTTAAAACTGTAAACCAAAAAAGCAAACGAATCACGTATCAAAGTCTATCCCTGTATCCTAGTCTGCAATTAAATCATATTCCTACTGAAAGCAATAGTTACATTAATACAATTAAAGATACTCGTGTTCTGAAGCACGTGTTTTTTTAAGTGTTATTTTGTATTAAAACTTATGTAGCAACCATACGATGTAATCGTCAGTCTTTATAAATACATTCCTACAACAACACTGAACCTTTGAAAAACAATGAAATACAATAAATATTTTAAAAATTAAATAGTTAAAACATATTAATAACCTGCGTTTAGAATCACACAAAAAAACATTTTTAAAAAATATATTCTCGTATGTTTAGAATCACAAAAAAATACAAGCAAACCTCGTGTATGCTTTGAGTCGCTTGGTGTCATAGAAAACTAAATCCTATGGAAGTAACCTCGGGCGAGTTACCCTTTAACATTATAGAGTTAAACGTTACGAAAGCCGGAGTTTTTCAAGGCTTTTCTTTGGTTTAAATTAAAGGATGTCTTTTCACTGGTAACTTAAATGTACGAGGAGAAACATGAAGGCATTCGAATCGAAGTTTTGCAAAAGTAAAAAGGATTTTTAAAAATCCCTCTTAAACATATGGTTTAATGCTTCGAATCCTTAACAGGTATGGACAAGATAATATTTTCGGAACGATTAGTTCATATTTCTCTTAATGACGACGAAGAGCATGTACAGAAATCTACTGCAGCGTGTAGTAAAAATCGCAATTTGCTCGAATTCTAATTACTTATGTAATTTAACTTTCAACAACAATTTTCTGTCAGAGTTTGTTTACGTATCATAAATATATCAAACCAGGCTACAAAAAGAAATAGGTGTAAAAACATATTTAGACAAGAAAGTAATTGTCATCTCTAGTACACAATGGCTGGTGTGTGAATTATAAACTGGATTTTTTAAAACTAACACACTTAATGTAAATATGGTCAAATGGAGCAGTGTGAACGACAAAAAACTGACTAATGCATGCAAAAGAGGATAACTACGTTGTTCGTATGTGAGGAATAAGTATACGAGGCAATCAAAGTCAACAGAAGACTAAAGGTAGGGACTAGTTTCTTGAAAGACACTGGTAATTTTAGGTTTATGTGTAATTGGGGTAAAGGGGAAATACCATTATTTATAAAAGCATTAAATAATCACAGCAACAAAGCACACATCGCACCAGAAATCTCAGAAAGCTGAACCATAATAATATGTTGGTAAACGTGGAAAATTATGAAAAAACTGATTTTTGCTGTGAAAATGTTTAGGTTTGAAAATGGATCCAAATGAACGGTCTGAAAATTAAATAGATAATTCAATGATCTGAACAGATTTTTAACAAGTTAAAACGAATTCGTATTTTATCAAAAGTGTGGAATGCTCAAATAAAAAGATTATATGGAGCGACGAAATAGTTATTACAGCATTTGTGACGTGTTACAGCTTGGCAAAACAGTATTTGGTACCTAACAAAGCAGGAAAAAATACAATTCAGAACAGTTGGTTAAATGTGACTTACGGCAAATGATTAAAATACATTTTTGTAGACCGTCATAGGCAAAGTAACAGTATCAGCTGAGCAAAATTATTTGCTAATAAAATGCTAATAAATGAAAGATTGATAAATAAATACATTAAATGAAATAATGCTATTCTATTGGAGACATGACATTATTATCATTGTGGTATCTATTCTGAAAGATGTATGCTTTTGGTTGTGCCATTTGCTTTCTGCAAATAATACCATGGATGTCCATGTATGAGGAGCCAACAAATGATTATAGTACCTATAGAAATTATCAAGTGGATTAGAGTACCTATAGAAATTATCAAATGGATTAGACTACCTATAGAAATTATCAAATGGATTAGACTTCCTGTATAAATTATCGAACGGATTAGACTACCTATAGAAATTATCAAATGGGATTAGATTAGCTATAGAGAGTATCAGATAGATCTACCACAGTGAAGAAGAATTTAGCATCATCATAATACAAATAGAAGCAGATATTTCAGATAAATCGTTCGAGAAAAAGCTATCTAGGAACGTTAAATGCAATTATTGGAGATATGTTACAAAAATCGAAGATCAGAAAAAAGCATATTCCTTCATGTGTATCGAAATCTACAAAAAATCAAAACCAAAGTTATATTTAATAACCAGGGTGTTGCAACGTTTGAAACGCTGGGATCACTGCCTGTCTATACTTGTGATGCATTTTAGATGGGCCAAATATGTTCAACTGTATGTCATGGTATTTCGGGAGATGATTTGAAGCTGACACCACATTTCTGCTACTACTTTAGAGGATACCCGTTAGCCCCGGAGACTGTTCTCCCATAATACAATAAACTACCGCCATTACAAAAGCAAATAATAGAGAATTCCAAGGGAAAAGTTCCTTCCATCCCGAAACTTCACCGCATACTATACGACAAACTATATTATGCAGTTCATTAAAGAAACGTGAAGTTTTATGTCATGATACTAAAGAAAATCCACAAAGCTGATGCATTCAACCAGAATCAATGCTTAACATTGTTTAATGAGTCTGATATAAATATCAGAAAAAAAAAGACTCCTGACTTTGAAAAAATAACTCTTTAAGCTGATCAATAATTCTATATTCGGGAAACAATGTGAAAAGGTTAAAAACGAATCAGGATCAAACTATGCTCACATTACACCAAATTATAGAGAGATGTTCCGTACATCAGGAGAAACGGTTTTGGACAGGAAATGGTACTAGTTAGCTTGAAAAATGGACAAAACTACATGTGCGTTTTTCGAGTGGGAGGAAAAAACTAATTTGATACAGCGTAGGAATATGTCGAAGCGTATATTCATACGCTGTATCAAACGAGTTATTTCCCCCGTCTCGGAACAAAGCACGTATGTGGTTTTCTATTTATTACATAACCCCTTTTCTTTTCAACGTTTTTAATGTATACTTTCTGAATAACATTGTACAATCCTCTAAAAAGTTTCCATGTATGTAATCGGGCAAGACCTAGATATATACTTTGCAGTTGCGACATCGGACTGCAGGTCTCTGTGATTCGTCTACCTGTATGTTTCAAATCTTTGTCAGTTTTATCCACGGATTTACTAAATAAATTCGATTTCTCACTAATATTAAAATACAAATCGAAAGTACCTTCACTTAAACTTGCTCCTTAAGGATATATTTAAAAAGAAACCCACAGACCATAATTTTGATGCTGAAATGGATTTGGGGTAAGTTTGCTATGTTAGATCATTTACATAGAATGTCTCTTCTCTGTGTATCATCTCTGCAACCAACTGGTAACGATATCAACCTGTAGACGATTTCAGAAGGTTTTGTTCTTCGGTTTCTTAAACCCTTTTATTTAAGATCGTTGCGTCCAGAATTCAACACTTTGTGGCAATTAGCAAACTCAATTAAATTTAAATGTTATAGCCGTAGTTACTGTACCTTAACTATCTATCTACAGCTGTGTTGTAATTATTAAGAGAATTGGTTCATGGTACAAACCATCCAGTTTCATTAACAATAACCAGAGAGGCACTACTTTAAGTGTCTAATTAAGCATGGGGTGAAGATTTCTCTGAAAATGGGGGTATTTCTAACCATGCTTTGAATCTTGACTCCCTGAGTCTTTCTTACCTTGTCTGGATTGTCTAAACTTTCAATACAAGATTTCAGTGGCAAAGCACTTGTTCTCTCTCTCTGTCTCTCTGTCTCTCTGTCTGTCTGTCTGTCTGTCTCTCTCTCTCTGAGAACTCACTGTCAAATATTCTGTCCAAAATATTATTGTTAACCACAGCTAACTCTAACTTCTCGTTGATACCTTCTGCTCGTCGCTACTTACGGTACTCCTCATTATCCCCATAAATCTTAATATCTCCATAATCCTCATTATCCCCACAATCCTCATTATCCCCATAATCCTCATTATCCCCGTAATCCTCATCATCCCCACAATTCTCATTATCCCCACAATCCTCACTATCTCTATAATCCTCATTATCATCATTATTTCACATAATACGAAGACCTTTCTTAATAGTACAAATGTGTGCTGACATTTTGGAATAGCGATAGTTTGCATATGGACCATTTCAAGTTGTAAAAGGCTGGAAGTGCAAAACCAAAATTTTAGGTGTGCGATACGGAATCACAGACTGAACATCTGTATCGAACGCCAAATCAGTCATATAAGATAAGATGTAATAAGCACAAATATCACACTTGTAAAACCGATAAAAGTGAACTTCACTTTGTATGAGTTCAGTACCTGACTGAAGTATAAAATTCTTTTTTATCACGAATTCAAATCGAAATTCTTTGATAAAGTAAACATGCTACTAAAATATACAGATTCACATATTGTCAACGCTCAGAACAATAACGTTTATGAAAACATGAAGCAGGATATACAACACCACAACACTAGAGACCATCAAAAGGATGTTGTCTTTGTGGATCTCCACAGCAAAATAATAATTCAGGTTTAATATAACAATATGATCCAGGATAATCAAAGCTCTAAAAAATTTATTTAAATTAAAAATATGCTATGTACAGAAATACAAAGTTTATTCACAAGTACCTCAACGAGTGTCACACTGAGTAATTAACCGTTTAAGATTTTTGTTAACTTTTCCCCTTATAGTTTTATATAGTAGCATTAACGGGCGATTCAGTGTTTTCTTTTCTTATCTCACAAAAATGGAAGTCTGCAGTTCTTTTCACTATGATCCTAATCATTTGCATTTAATCTTGTCAAGTAAACTTCCACAAGGAGGATAATAATAATCGGTGATTATACTAGGTTTTAACTGCAGCAGCGGCAGGATGTGCCGATGATGATGATGACAATGTTTTGACCTCTATCTTTTTTGGCAAGATCACAAGTAAATACACGAAGCTGAAACCAAATACGCCGAGTCAGCATCACATGAAAACAGCTCGGAATATAAGAAATGGTACTTATTTGGTCGCTTCAAGATGATGTTGCATGAGAAAATGGTAAGACGTTACACAAGTACTACTCGTACTACTACTTACTACTGCTGCTACTACGGATAGATGATGCATTCGTATGTTTTACATTTAGGGACAAAACGTTTAACGCAGTATATCTAATTTGGCGTACAAAAAGCTACATATTTTAAAAGCTGCAGAAAGCAATCAAATTTATTATTTGGAGACCACAAGCCAGCTATATGCTTTTGCACAAACATTATTGTTTCGGTATCGTAAAACCTAGGCGCATAATAGGCCTAGCACCTTTCAAAAACAGACGCTCTTCAAAACCTGAATGTACCGAAACCACAATTGAAAAGGGGCTTTTTATGTAGCTAAATTAGCCATGACTTCGAACAATACGAAAACAAAGATTAATATTATAAATTCAGAAAGCTGAATGGGACTAGTTTTCTTCGCCTTCATAATGAAAGTTAGATATTGTAATTAAGTGTGTGTGTGTGTGTGTGTGTGTGTGTGTGTGTGTGTGTAGTACAACATTAGATTTTGTGCAACACAATTCAGTAAAACTTAAGATTTTAGAGACTGACACAAAGTATGCAAAGTAGGATCAATTGGTAAAATGTCATAGGACGTCAAATGAAGTTTCATACTAGGTCAGTAAGCATACACTATACATTACCTATGTCAAATCACTGTTGAAAGGCGAAATTGCAAAATGTGTTGACAACAAAATTATAGGGTATATATCATGCAAGTGGTAAAACGACAGAGTTGTACCAATGTATAAAACGAATAGGAGTAAACAGCATTATATGTAAGCATCCTCGGTTGGTGAGGAAAGTGGGCAAGCAGTTTCCGTTGTACTGGAAACCAGTATTCTTTCGTAGCGACTAATGGCCAAAACGAACCCAGTGGCTCATATTGAGAATGGAATGGCTTAAAAGTCTTTTTATATTTTGAGTATCTATCAGAATTCATTTGGGTGCCAGTCTGCAAGTACCTAAGATTATAAGGACAGTTCAATTTTGTATAAATTTAAATGCCGACCTTATTTAGAATAAATGTTTCTGTTGTGTGATCGACGGTTTATTCAGGATGTACCTCATGAGACATCTCTTTAGACTTTTGCTAGGAATGTTCAACTGGAAGACGAAACAAAACAAATCCTTGCCAGCAAAGACTGTATTCTAATACCTGAAGGAGGACATGCTAAAGACCATGAGAGATCGCCTATCCAGTGGTCACATTAAAGAAGATGAGATCACGTCGGTATTAACGGTTCCAGCCATTTGGAACGACGCAGTTAAACAGTTCATGAGGGAGGCTGTTGCTGAGGTTAGTTCAGACATTTGCCTTACTAATTACAATATAATTTGCCTTTTGTTTCGGTGAAATTTATAATAATTAAACTATTATGCTAATTTCATGTTTTTATAAACGTTATGCATGCCAAACTAACATGTTCATCTGGTTTCGTTTAACTGTATGGCTAATTTTTACGCTGTAGCGATTCTTGGAAATAATTGTAAAAATAATACTAATAATAGTATGCCTTTCTTCCGATTTATAGTTGTGTACTATTTTCTGCCGCTGGCGAAAGCGAAATTACTCTATTGGAGTGGAGAGGACGTCAAGGCCATGAAGAATGACATTGTAGCTTACGCTTTATTGCAACAATTAATTAAAGACTTTCATATAACTGCTTGAAACTGCTTGATAAGGCAATGAAGAATAATACCTCATGATTACTGTAAATGCTTCTGACAAATAAACAAGGAAACCAAATACGAGAGGATCATTTATAATATGTTTAGACTATATCTGATAGTTAAATTGATATAATACATCACATCTTCTTTAAATCATTCCAGTATTTTAAATATGTTAGTCGACACATGCAATACATACATATAGGAATTCTTTTATATCATTTTATAAATGTACGAGCTGTGTTTCTTCAGGTGGAACTGTCAATATCACTGTGCACGAAGTGCTGCCTGGAGGAAAGCTTAAAGAGATTTACAAAGCCAGTGGTGGGGCTGGGGAGGGACTAAAGTTGATGAGGCCTACAAGCAACTCAGCATTAGCCTTATTGGGAATCCTGTCGTCCAGCGCTTCCAAAGCGACAGCAAAGAAGATTACATTGACATGCCAAGAGATTTTGAAGTAAAGAAGAGAGATGTCGCTACAGACAACAATAATAGAGTCACAATTCGTCTTCCATTGTCTTTGAAAGAGCTTTTTGAAGATGAAAAGAAAGATCTTCGTCATGCGATCAAGCAGACTAGGTACGCCGACAAGATGGTTCTGGCAGGTGACAAACTTCGTATAGATGCTTCGGTTATGAAAAATCCTTTCGACGACGCTATTCAAAGCATAGTTTCCCATTTGAAGGAGATGATGATAGACGGTAGAATCCGGGGAATTTCCAGTATTTTAATGGTCGGCGGTTTCTCCGAGTTCAAGATGCTTCAAGGCGCCATTAAGTCTAACTTTCCCGATGTCAAGGTCGTAGTACCACATGAAGCTGGCCTGATAGTCCTTAAGGAAGCTGTCACAACCCTTTCTCAATTTCACAGCGTGTCAGCAAATAAAATACACGATGTTAGGAAACGGAATGACTATGAAGATGGACCGTACTGCACAGACCTTTTCTCAAAGTATGTCGAAGTTGGCCAGACTATTTCATTAGATGAGACCACAGAAGAACAATGCTACACCCCGGTTAGGGAAAATCAAACATCTGTAGATTTCTATATATATGCATCAACTAAAACATCGCCTATGTACGTGACAGACGAGGGATGTGTGAAGCTTGGAAAGGTGACGGTCGATATTCTGGACAAGAGTGTTCCAAGAGATGAAAGAAGCGTCCTTGTTTCCGTGACATTTGGTGGCACTGAAATTGTAATCAACGCGAGGGAAAAACGAACGGGCAAAGCTACAAAAGGTACAATGGATTTTCTTGGATAAAAGCAAACACACACACAGATAGAAGTTGTTAGTATGATCGAAAATATAAATTTGTTCAAATTTACCATACACCATATACTTAGACATACATACTACGAGTAGATAAGTGCAGAAGGATATTAAAAGTGTAATTGTGTGCATATACCAACGTAAGCCAAAGTCATTTTTGTTATTATTATATAGAAAGAAGAATTATTAGTCTACATTTTTCCGTTGATTGTATAATACAGGGCTTGCTGGTTGAATTGTAAATAAAGGTCTTCATCTTCACGATCATTTGTGTTTCTGTTGTAACGATAGCAGACACCGCGTCTAATTTGCATATATTCGACCAACCACATTACGAATCGACACACCAATCAGAGGGGACACCTTCCGCTAAGGATGCATTTCAGACACAATGGTTAATAGCAAAATAGTCCGCCATGAAAGAATGACACATACTAACGTTTAAGCTGTACATTCTCCAGTCAAATCTCAAAACAAACATTCTACATCAGATAATTGGTTCCTTTTAAGTATATCAAAAGGGAGGGCTTTTTATTTGTTAATCGAGACAATAGTACATATATAACTCACAGTGACGTCATTGTCCACGGGATCTGTAGCAGATACAAACTTGAAGCAATTGTTCGTTCAAGAATTAACCCCCTTTGTTTTGGCTTATCTTCGAGAATTTTGTCAGCTGTATGAATGTAGATCTCAAAACTGCCACCATAGATGTTTTTGCACACAACAAAATGGTATGCAAGTCTTTTTGAAACTGCATCAATGATGGTATTGTCCTGTTTTATAGGAACACACATATACACTGGATGAGACACATTTAGACACAAGTTTGTGTAAGATGAGCCAAAACGATGCCGATGATAGATTGAATAGCTATGCTAAGCAAAAGAGGGAATAGCTCTAATCAGCTTTTGGAAATTAACAAGTCGACCCGGAAATCAAAACAGGTCTTAATTTGCACCATACCCTGTGTTCACACGATAATGTGTTGCATGAAACTATTGGTTTTTTATGCTATGTAAAAATAAAAAATCTTGCGTGTCTGGCCTTATTTTATTTTTTTGCAAGTATTTTAAGGTGCCTAAAGGCATGACGAAATGTTTAAATTGTATTTTTTCCTCTTATTCGACCAAATATGCTCTCAGCACGCACATTTTCAGAAAGAGCATCAATGTTACTATTTTTAAAAAGATTTTTTTGAAGATGCATTTCCTGCATGACGGAAGAAATACATATAATTATTGGTGTCATTCTAATGGCTTGAAAATATGCTGCACTGCAAATGTACGTCAACTTTTTGACCGATATTGTCACAGCATATAATAAATTTACAAATTTTCAAACACTTGATATGTAATTTTAATAGATTTGATCACCAGCTTAAGAGGCATAAATTTTAGGACTGTTCACTGGGCGATTGTTAGCGCCAACACATGGACTTATAAACAGGGATTAACACCATTCGTATTCTTGAGGAGTGTTGTTAAGTATTTGTCTAGACTTTGTACTACTTAACTGTCAGGTACAAGAAGGCGCGCAATCGAAATAATGAATTAACACGGATTTTAATTCTTTCATACTCGTGGATTATGTTTTTATTTCGGAGTAAATCAGTGCAAAATGAATTCTAATGTACATTTGCGGACGAGTTACTGCCAAAACATCTTAGATAGGAAACAACATGGGGATACATGCTTTCACAGTATTTTTAACTCACTTGAAGACACTATATAGGTAACACTCATATATTTAGTTTACGGTACTGTAAAAAAATGTTTTTGACATATTTACAAATTCCAAACTGCTGATCACCAAATTCCGGGAACTTTGAATACATGATATCTTAATATTTCAATCTTTGGATTTATGAAGGTGGGGGGAAATATAATTATGTAATAATGGGGCCCCAATAAATCCAAAAAAGTTAATAGTTTCCCTTAAAAACTCAAATTTCAAAATATTTTGATAATAACTACTGTATACACTCTAGTGCTGATCATCACTGATGTGGCTGCAAATTCTTACATATTTGATGCTTTCGATGAGCTGTTGGTACTATATTTGCTGTTTTGGAGACGAAAGGCCATTATGGCGACCATGAGAATTACTATTAGGCGACCATTTTGAAATGAGCTGTTATGACGACAATGGGAATTAACATCAGACCATATTTTCAGCAGGATAGACTGGTATGGTGACATGTGGAAACGTAATGTTCAAATTAACATGACATTTACCCTTCTCCTTGTAAGGCAGAAAGTGTATTGCAAAATATCAAATGTTTGATTCACTTTGATTTTGTCGCTTAAGAGTTACTACTCTGAGTGAAATATTGTCTATGGTAATGCGCTGATGGTTAAGAAAGGTTAAAGTTAGTTTACCACATTGTCAAAATAAGTCAGAATTTGCCGTTAATCTACGGTGTCTTGTAGTGTATGGTTGTGAAATTTTCTATTCAAATTTTCAAATAGCAAAACAAACGTTTTGAATCGTTTATACACACAACAATACGTAGAAACAGAGTGAAAAACGAGAAAACTAACATTATTATCTGATAAAAGTACAATCTTGTGAGGATTGACAAGAAAGTCGTGACCTTGACCTGACTTAAAGGGTTATTTGAACAAGTCACCAGTTCGTCGGCGGAAGAACTTTACATTTGATAGTATATATCTTTGTGTTTCGTTTGTTAGCAATTGTGTGTGTTAGTCATGCATACGGTGTATTGGTTAGTAAGTGTGGATTTTGATCAATCACACAATAGTGTGATGAGTAAGTGTGGGTGTTTGTCACTCAAACGTTGTGTTGGCTAGTAAGTTTCGACGCTATTCAGTAGAATCGGTGACTAGGTGCTCCCCAGTAGATGACTGCTATTGATCAGTAGATGACTAGGCGCTGGACAGTAGATAACTTGGTATTAGCAAGTCCAAATTAGCTAGTAGATGTAGTTTGTTAATAATACATTTCCTTTTAGAGGCCATACCTTTCTCCTTCAGATCATAGAGTCCCAGAATGTTAAACTTATGGACGTTTTTATCTTTAATGTTTCTTTTTTTGCGTATATGCCCATGTTTAACAGAAAAATAATTTATAGCGGCATCGGAAAAAGCCACGTTAATTTTCACATTATGTTTCTCTTGTCGCCATACTGGCCGTTTTGTTAAAAATATGGACTAATGTTACTTCCCATTGTAATCATAACGGCCAATAGGAGTAATATCGGAAACTTTGACCCTTTATGGCACATAAGATTAGGTTTATATTAAGGACCGTTATTGCCCTCTACGGGCATTTAACATTATGTATCTATTTGAAAAATTGTTGTGAATGAGCAGCAGAGAGGGTGGGCCCTGCTATTTTTTCCGAGGGTCCGTTAGCAAAAATAAAGGTTCCTATGAAGAGCTAAAATAAGGTCAATAACGCTAAACCGAATCCACTAACCGAACATATTTCAACAACAAAAATCGACGGGGTTAGTTTGATTTTGTTGCTTGTTCGTTGATATATTTTTTTTTCAAATTTTAGGCGCGTTTTGTTTGCGTCTCACACTCATTTTTTTGTCAGCCCACCCTCTCTGCTGCTGTGGTTTTTATCCAAATATTGTATCAAGTCCGTTACGATATCTTGACCTGGGATCATGTTATAAAACCAAACGGAGTAGCTTGCGCGTGTGCAAAGACATTTTTAAATTTGTTCATGTCCATGTCCGCTGAACACCAAGTATAATAAATATTTTGCAGCGTATGATTATCAACTCCGTTAAATACAACTAAAATATTACAGTTATCTCTGATCACTTTTGGAATTTGTGTATAACGCTGTGTAACATAAATCACGTCTGTGTTTTTATGTCTACCTCGAGAAAATATCCTAGCTGGATTTGATTGTTTGTCCAGCATGACATCATCGTACACTACTAAATTATTAATACTTCCATCCAGATCATCTACAGATGGCGCTTTATCAATATCAGTTATAAAGTCAATAACGTCACTGTCTTCATTTAACGATTTTGCATTTTCATTAAAATCTTTAAGTACTTCATAGCATCGCTGATCATCTACAGATGGTGCTACTAAATATAATTTATCCCACTTAAGCCATCTCATTATCAGATTAAGCAATAATTGCGTCTTACCACTTCCAGATGGACCTATTATTATCATTCTGATAGAATTCGGTAGCGCTGGGTGATGCTTGACTGGCTCTTGTTTTCGTGTCGCCGAAAAGTCAATTATATCCATATGATAAATAATATGAATTTATATTGTGTTCGATGCAGGGCAGCCACGTCCACCACTGGATTAACAACAATAATAACAAAAAAATAAAAAACGCGCACTGACAGGTAAGTGTGAAAAGTGTGGCACAAAAAAATATAAATTTATTTCAAACACAGCGACGGGAGGTGATATTGCTGCTTCGTTGGGAAAGTTACCAGGGGCTCCGTGGGCGAAGTATCCCGGGGAAAAACACTTACCAGGATACAATTATTGTGGTCCTGGAACTCGACTTGATATCCGACTTGATGATCAAGATCAACCGCGACCTGGAGAGTATCCAATAAATAAGACTGATCAAGCGTGTCACGTTCATAATGTTGCGTATAAAAGTAAAGATTTACAACAACGGCATCTTGCAGATGTGAAATTGATTCATGCGTTAAATTCTATACCTGATAAATCTCTCAGAAAAAAACTCGCTAGTTTTCTAGTAAAAACTGCTATGAAAGGTAAAATAATGCTAGGGGCTGGGTAATTAATTATATGATTATTATAATGGAGTCCATTTATTATAGCCCAAGAGGATATTGGAAGTGCAGAGCAGCGATTAGTAAACTTGCTGAAGCAGCAAAAGTCTCACGTGCTGTTGCTGCAGCGTAGTTAGCACGACAGGCAATATGGCAAATCTATCTGAGTCCACCTAAAAAAATTCAGTACGCGTATTTTGATGTCAGCGTTCCCAATGAAGTTCATCAAGCAGATATTTTGTTTTTACCGCACGATGCTATTAAAACACATGGACGTCAATCACGCACATACAAATACGCGTTAACTGTCGTTGACGTTGCAAGTAGATATAAAGAAGCGGAACCGCTATCAACAAAAGCAACATCTGAAGTTGCATCTGCGTTTGAACGAATTTATCAACGAGGACCATTACGATGGCCACAGTTGCTACAAGTTGATCCTGGCAAAGAATTTCTTGGTGCAGTATCATCGCTGATGAAAAAACATGATGTCAAAATCAGACAAGGACGGGTAGACCTGCCATATACAGACTGGATTCAAATGCTCCTCAGCGTGGATTTGTACGTGAACAATTACAAGTAATTTCTGAAGACACACAATTACCACCGCGTTCACTTTTGTAAACTAGCACCCCTACGTCGATTACATTCAAGACATGTCAATGTGATATTATCACGTGTATGACCAAGATCACTATTAATTCTATCTGACAATATCGGTGATTTTCGTATTTATATCTTTGAGATTTATGTCAACGGTTGGTGGACTTCCAAAAAATTCATTAGTGGTTCTGTTTACGTTTCTGCGAAAATTCATAAACAGTTGTACATGATTAAAAAATTCAGTTCTAAATGCTGTCATTCCATCATTGATCGTCGACAACAAAGTTGTCATCGGAATATTGTTATCGTCTACATATTTCTTCGCTGCAGCGTCGAGATTATCTGTCGGTTCTCCTACATTAATAATTTTATTGTTATTCATGTTAATGATGCCGTTCATTGTATCGCCGGTTTTTAACAATCGTTCACTTATGCTATCTCGGATCGACGACGGAGTAACAACACTAGCAACAAGTTTGCCCTCTTTGTCGTATACAGCAACAAGACCTTCTCGCGATAATCGATTACGAATAATAATATCATTGATTGAAATATTACTCGTCTTCAGTTTTCCTTCACGGTTTTGAAATACAACAAGTTCGTTTAGATCAACATTGGCAAGATTGAGCATGTCAGATAATTCATCATTGATCTGTTTTGTTACTCGCTTAAGTAAGTCTTCACCTGGTGCTTGTTGAGGTTTGGTTTTAACTGATCTATAAATATCAACCATTATATTTACCAATGTCTGTTTAAAATATTTATTCGCCGCTATGCCTGGTGATGGTATATTCATGTACAGCTTTATGAGGTGGTTTCGTTGATCTTGATACAGCATCAAGTACTGCTAGTGCTTCACGGCCACATATAGGCGGGTCGGTTAATGTTTGTGTTGGTAGTGTTGAATACCAGATTGGAATACTTTGAAGTCTGTCGATATATTTAAAAAATTCTTTTGGTGGTGCCAGTCCGTACGAATCAAAATAAATAATACACCGTGGATCAATTGCATATGCAACCCAGTGAGTACCACTACCAGAGCTTTTATCGAGATTAATAATACCTGTTTCTTTCAGATTTGGATTTTTTGGTAATTGATCACGCATAAAAACACCTCTAAAATTTTTTATATTTAAGGGTGCAGCAGCATCAAGTAAATCAAAATTCGATAGTGGAACTATCGTCGGGAAATCAGCGAGTTCCTGGAATTCTTAATCCTTTTCCCCAAACGTTGTTTGGTCGGGACCCTGGAAGTCTCAGACCGAGACCCAAATTGGTCTGCGTTCGGGATCGTCCTCGTGGTCTTTTTTTAAATCCTTTTCCTGTTGCTTTCTTCAGAGCCATTCCAGCAGTGGTTCCAACTGCACCTAACGCAGCAGCTTTTGCAACAGCTGGAGCGGCTGCGGCTATTAATACTGGAATAGCTGCGAGAAGCGGAAATACTCCTCCGGTTTTAATAATATCCTTGATTGCACCCATGGAAAGATTTAATCGTATTCCTTTACTGGCGTGTTTAGCTTCGTTGAATCTCTTAAACTGACGTTCGGTCAACGATAATTTATTTGCACCGCTCATTTGTTCTTGTTTTAATGATATTTTTGTTCCGCATCGTGATACTAACGGTGATTGTAATCGTTTAATTTGACCCGGTGTCAGACTGACACTAACATGATGATATGACATTTATGATATATTTCTGACTTCTAAATTAACACTTGCATATTCTCTACGGGAGCATCAACCACTCTCATTCGTCCGCCAACACCTTCAAGTAACATTGTTCTATCGGATAATATAACAGCGATTGCTCTGTAATTAGGAACATCTCCAACATCTCTGATAACACGAGCTCGAAAATGTATATCAACGACAGACTGCCTAAACAAATCCAAATGTTCCAGCGAAAAGAAATAAATTGGGTAAAGCGTTGTAAAATCTAGCTGTGATATTTGTAAACCAGTATCAATATTTTGACCACGTCTCATAAACGACATCAATCGATGATACGCACGCGCCAAATGATTTAGCTCAAAATTCAACAAAATATCCTCTGATGGTTCTTGATGTCCGTTTATTCGCAATGAAACCTCGGAAACAACGAGTTTGTCAAATATCATTGTACTACGCGTTTGATCATTTGCTCGTGCAGCATTTTGAAATGCAACGAATATATGTCGCGGCGCAAAGATACCCTGTTGTGATGCCATCTGCCACGTAAATAAACCATTAATTTCACTTTGAACAGCATCTGTGGTTGTTGTTAACCAAGACAACGTTGACTTGCCGCCGCTGCTCATGAAAGCGAGTAACCGATCTTTTTCAGATATCGCTGGAGTCATTACTGGCATCCATAATGAAAGTTTTGTCAGAATTACTTTACCAGCATCACCGGTGGGTCGCCATATTGCATCATCGTCGGTTGCTTTTCGTACGAGTACAATTGTATGTTTGGCTCCGAAAATGACCTTTCGTACGTGTCTGCAGAATCCGAAAATGTGTGATAACGGAATCGTGCAAAAAAATCTTCGGCTGGTCCACTGCAACATTTTTTGACGTGTTACATATCCCAAATTGAAATTTTGATTGACACTTTGCAATATCGAAAATGCAGCACCGGGTCGGGCTATCATTCCAGCTGGTTGTGGATCAGATGCAGTGTCACTCGGTGTTTGTACCAAATTATATTGTCTGTGTTCAGGAAGATTAGAACCGTCCTTGGTAAACATCATTGATGGACCAGCTGATCTTGAATAATCATCGCTGTATCTTGCTAGACCAAGTATCGTCGTTGCAACATCAACATCTTTTTGAATCGATTCAATATTTCTTCCGTCGATCATGTACGTGGCACTGTCAAACAACGCCATGATACCGTTGTTAACAAAACCAACACTATCAATGCCTCCGTATTCAGTATTATCTGTTTTTAAAATTTCACCTTCTACTTCGATAAATGCTTCAGCGGGTAAGAAATATCTACTTGTATCTTGAACTTGTAATTCGATTCTTCCACGCTGATTTGGTTGTCGTGCGTCGTAAGAATAATATTGATAATCACGTACCGATTCATCTTTGAGAACTGGCGCATCCATGTCAAATGCGGGATCAGGCACACGTTTGAACATGTTATGTTCTTTGTCATCGTCTAATACGAAGACCACTTCCCGCTATCAGATTTGCTACTACGTTTTTTTCCCCCTCTTCGCCTAACTCTGCTAGTTTTTGATTTGCGGCTTGATTTATTATTTTACTAACGTTTGCAGGCATCACTTCAGTGCTGGCCAGTTTCACTGGTGGCTGAGGTTTTCGTCGTATTAATCGTGCTAGTCTATCCTTGATTGCAGAAAATGCTTTACTAGCAACGTCACCAGAAGCACTAATACTTTTTTCACGAATAACGTCAATACCTTTCATGCCTAATTGCTTCGCAATCGGTATTGCTTTCGGGGTGATTCTCGAAAATAAACCCTTAGCAACATCACCGAGTCCATCTCCGTAAAATGTCTTGTATACAGGTAATCTTGAATTTACCACCCTGACCATAGTTGGTCCACGTTGAGCAGCGTGTATAATCATCTATTATAATAATAATATCTAACTGTTTAATCAGTGACTTAGTCAGTGACTTAGTCACTGTAATAATCATCGGTAATTTCATTAATGAGAGTCCGATACACGTTAATATCCATGATGCAACCGGTAAATAATCGTTGACAAATTGATGAGATTTCGTTGATAATTTCAGGAGAATTATTACCAGCTCGTTTTCCACCGATTAAAATTTCTAATCTATCTACGTCAGCAAGGATGTTGTTAGGACAAGTAACAAGACCACTTCCAGTTTTACCTTTACCAAAAGATGAAAAATAACCAAGGAGACCTTGAGATTGAGCTGGTTCACTAGGAGTTGGTTCGCTAGATTTTTTCTCCTCAGAAGATTTTATTCGTTTCATTACATTTTATTTAAACTCATCATAATCACCCAAGTCATCTATTTCTTTGGTATTTCTAGAGATGAGATATATAGCATTAATCCAATCATTAAATTTAAATTCTTTAACGTATTCAGGTTTTAAATATTTATGTCGGGATTCTTATTTTGATGCAATAGATATTGTATCGGATGGATTTTGGATAACTTCAATGCTCTTGGGTTTAAAGTATTCACTTACTGATATTTCTGGTTCTTGTTGTTCTTGTTGTTGTTGCATTTTCTGAAAAGCCAATGTCATATTTCTTATAGCTGTATTGTAAGTAGCATATTTTATGTCTTTACTTCGAGCTTGATCAACATTAAAACGTAAACGAAAAATCCATTTGTACCATTGCTCGCGACTTATATTATCATCAGCATATTCAGGTTTTAAAAATCTTTTTCGTTCATCATAAGATAAAAAGCAGTTTCAGCTAATTTATCTATATTAAACTTTGCAATGATGTCAATGAAAACATCATTAAATTTATCAGATAATTTAATCCTAGCTTGGGCTTCTTCTGATTCTTGTTGAGTATCATCTTCTGCTTGATCTGTCTCTCCAGTTGGCTGAGCTGCAGCTACTTCAGCGGGAAGTTCTTGTAGAACTTTTTTTGTCTTCTTAGTTCGCTCCGCTATTTTTTCAGTTTGTTTCGCTGTTTGTTTTAACACAGGAACAATGCCTTTAGTGGTTTCAGTGATAGGTTTAAATAATTGTTCTGCGAATTCTGTAAATTCTTCGTGTATTTGTTGACGCTCTTGTAATTTTTTTCCGACAGAATCACGGACAGGTAGATATTACTTGATTGCTTCTAGTCGCTCTCGAGCTAACCTTGCTGAATGAGCTTCACCGATCATTATTGATATAACTCAATGGTTTAATTACAGCAGCAGAGAGGGTGGGCTGACAAAAAAATGAGTTTAAGACGCAAACAAAACACGCCTAAAATTTGAAAAAAACATATATCAACGAACGAGTAACAAAATCAAACTAACCCCGTCGATTTTTTTTGTTGAAATATGTTCGGTTAGTGGATTCGGTTTAGCGTTATTGACCTTATTTTAGCTCTTCATAGGAACCTTTATTTTTGCTAACGGACCCTCGGAAAAAGTTGTAGGGTCCACCCTCTCTGCTGCTGAATGTGTAGAGATGGATATGTGAAAATAGTGATCAGCTAACCAATAGTTGTTGATCTACTCTCAAACACCTAGTGATATGTTATCCAAGACTTCGCATGCACTATCCGCTATGCCCAAAACTTCACACATACAATCTAATGAAAAGGGTAGTATGTAAAAGAAGGGGTATTAGACACAATATGGTACGAATGTTTATAAACACAGTACGCTTACATACACACAAAAATACTATCACACCACGCCAAAAGCAAACGTTACTATTGTTGATATACACACTCTACTCACTAACATAATATCACATACAAGAAAGGGTAGATTGGTTTTTCAAGTTTTACCTGTTTGTACGAAGACAGACATAGATAATACACAAATATAAAACACGCATAGCGGCACTTATTTTAAGCAGTATATATCTATTCGGAGAGATTTGGGTTGTCCTAAAAATAGCAACTAGATTCTTTAACCAAAGAGGGTTCTTGGAAGCTTCTTCTTACAGCCGGTCGATAGACTAAGACACGCTTCAAGCATCGTTGCTTTTTCACATAGATTAGTCTCTTCCGTATCGATGTATTTGTGAAGTGTCTGATCGCCCACGATGTCTTGAAATTTACGAAGAACTCTCGATTAAACTGAGTGCTCGAAATGTTGGTCGGTGACACCACGTTTCATCCACATCTTGTCGGATTGTCTTGAAAACAGATGACACAGTAACCAGACCTGAGCTTGGATTAACGTCACTTTCGGCCCTTTGGCCATGTGCGTAGAGTTAAAATTGGTTGTCAGCACATCGTACTGTTCAATTAATTGTGAGTTGTTACCCACAGCGTACGGTTGAGATCAAGTTTGAAAATTGACGTGTCCGAGGTGCAAAGCGGCAGAGGATCATGAATTGAAATGCCAGTGGTGTAGTTTAATCTATTTCTGCCCATTTGTTTAATGCGGGTTGTCCCTATAGGCGAGTTATGCATTAGCCACATATTTACTGAATAACCCTTGATATTAGTATAATTCCAACGTATACAAATTTTGAATTGGGGCAAAAGGTGTAGGTTGAAGTTACCGAGAAAGGTCACCAGAAATGGATAGTAATCACCTTCTTAACATCTTTTTGATCTTATTCATGTGAGCGCGATGCAATCGAGGCACGATTTATCAACGGCGGCTCAAAAGCAGCACATTTATAAATAATTAAAATGTTACCTAAATGGGTTTTCTGAGCCAAAATAAAAACCATGAGGAAATTTGATTTTCTTTAAGCGAACTATTCGGTGTCAGTGTTGGCGGCATCAGGAATCCTTAGTCGGGAGGCTAGAATCGGTGTCTTCTTCTATTTTTAAGGGGTTCTGATTCGCTGATGTCCACTACTGTGAGGTTGACTTTGGTGTTGAGTTGCTGCATCTCCAAACTGAAGTTGTCTCTAGAGCTGTTGCATACCAGTACTACCACTGGAATGCGGCATTCACTGTACTTCTCTCTCTTCCCTCTTATATTGGTGGCTACCAACGGGCTTTGGAGGCTTTATTAGGACTGTAGCTCTTTCGTGTAGCTGCTTTTACCTCCCGGTGATTTTCTGTGGGCTCTAAGGCGACTTAATGATTGCCCCATTGTTCGTCAATCTTACTTTCCTTGGTCTAGTCTCAAACATTCTGCCATGTTTGTTGAACTGGCGCTGGTTTGTTTGCCTCTATGCCCGCCGCAGGCTATGGAGTTGATTTGAGAGGGGCTGGACGTTGAGTTCTCACTTCAACCCCTTGTTTATTTGTTTTCCCGCTCGATTCTTCTTTTCTTTGTCTTTTCTTTCTCTCTTTTCTTGTCCGGCTCCATGCGTTTGATCTTTTTTATCAATTGCTTTTGATATTGATGTTGGTGATTGTCAGGGTTGATAGGTTTAGGCGCTTGGCTTAGGTTGTGTGTGCAGTGTCTGTTCCCACAGCGCCAGCGCTCCTCCCTCCTGTCTCCCCTACGGCCTTATTTTGTATGTCCCATATTTCCTCCCATATGAAGACAAGAATTGTTCTCCTCTCCTACGCTTTCATGATCCATCTTGATGTTAGAATAAAGTATACCCCCAAACACCGTGCATTCAGTGCCCGAGTAGGTATAATTGCTTCCATTGCTAGCTATCTTCTTTGTTCTTGCTCCCTGACGACTGGAATGCATGGATGCCACAGTATGCCAACACACCTCTATATCAAGCCTAGGACCGGAGAGAAACGGATTCGGAAATTCCATCAATGATAACGAATGTGACATAATTCATTGAGAGCGTGCTGTCTATCTTCCAATCAGGTACAAGGACGCGTGACGCCACTACGATTTAATATTGTTGAAGAGTTCAAGTATAATACCTATAACTGAAATGAAGGCTATGTATTGCGGAGCGTCTACAGTTGATACATTATTATACCCGGAGTGATAGTACGACGACTAGACAAAATGATTTCACTTTGGCATTGTTCAGTTTCTTTTCTTCGCAAGAGTGTTAGCCAGCGATAATGTCATTTTCATCTCCGTTTCCATCATTACCAGCCTATTATGATTTTACAAGGGAATCACTTGAGAACAAGGACATGGTTTCAGACATATTTCAAAAGCAACTTTTCTCATGGTAGCACTCATCTTAAAAAGATTCAGCTTTGACACAAGGAATAGAATTTCCTCCAAATGCACCCATAGACAAAGTCCGAAATAATCCTTAATTAATGCAGACAAATCATGTTACTTCAAACTGAAAAAGACAACAACTCTATAACCTCGCTTCCCGCTTCGGGCGAAGGCATTAATTCCTTGTATACGCCACATCAAGGATACAGCAGAAAAGAGAAATAAACGAGAATAAAATGATGTGCAGGGATTCATGCGAATGTTCCAAGTCAGAATTCAATATGTTTTCCATGTCACGGGCAATGATGACGATGCAAGAACTCTAATAGGTACAGTTTCATATTGTGTCGGTTTTACCACCTCAGAAGTAACTAATGAATGTGAAATCAAAGGACAAACTGAATATTCCATCGATATAAATACCAGTTACTTGTAACTGAAAGTAAAATTTCTCAAGTCGGAGACACCAATCCAGGAGCCAATGCCAGAGTTATGCATTCATCGTTCAACGAAGTCGATTTGTATTTGAGTAACAAACTTATGGGCAGCAGCATGGACACTTACTTTTACCAAGCGTACCTGGAGTCTCTCATGACGCACGGAAAAGAAACCAATGAAACACATCTTGACTTTTCAGTGGTGCAGAAAGGTAACACTCTGTACAAACTCGACGACACAGCTTTGGTTGCAAATGATGATACATGCTACAACGTTGGATTTACGATTGCCAAAAGAAAATCAAATTGGACGTTGTTTGAAAACGATGGATCATTTGTACCTGGACATATGGTCGGAAGACATAGTATTTATTGAATGGGATAGATGTGCGCCTAAGACTGAATGTAAGTAGTACCTTGTTCTAGTTGATGACTAACGATAAGGAGTACTAAACGAACATCGAAGAAGTCAGATTTTACTACCTAAGGTGTAAATGCGAGTAGCACTAAGAAAGTAACGGCTAAATGTGCAACTGCAAGTTCTCAAGTTACAGACCATGTATCTTACATGTTTATCTAAGGAGTCATCTAGTAGAGCAGAATATTTTAATGCTTTTTACCATTTACAGTATCAAACGTGGATTATTTACGTGTGGTTTATTAGCATAAGGGTAAGCAGTGTACAATGTTGAGTATGACGAGAACAGGAACGAGTAAATCTTTCAACTCATTCGTACCAGGGACGAATGCTTTGGGAAAGTTTTACTGAACCCTGTCTGAGTGGAGTGTGAAAATCACAACCTTCACCGTTGCCTCTGGACTCCGATCCGAAATCAAAGATAATGCCTTCCAAGTTCAACTACCTAAACGTTTGCTCATCGGCATCGTCAACAATGCAATCCTCAATGGAACTATCGGCACAAAACATGAATGAAGAACAAAATGAAGTGAAAGATTGTAAAGATGGCCAGAGCAAGAATAACACTTCATCATCTGTTTTTCTTGTCACTTGGCAAACTAGAGAACATTGTTATGATTGTCAAATCGATCATCCTTTGTCAGAAACATAATGATGCATATTTGGTGAAGAATCAAGAAGGAAAGTTGGAAGACTATTTGGACGACGCGTGGATCCTAATGTCTGAAGAGAAGATATTGAAAGAGTGGTATAAATACTTACGTGATCATTGCTTATTTACAATGACTTCTTTTAAA